>JAQIVZ010000322.1:0-78345 GCA_034700945.1 Arrhopalites spinosus
TCACAAGATTCCAAATTTAATTCGCCAGTGGAAACATTTTTGGGTATTTTATAATCATCATCAGCACCGGGTGCTTCAATAAAACAATGTTTTGTGTATTTCAGTAAAATCATACATTTGACAAAAAACTTTATAAACTGACAAAATTAATTTTTTGTTATTTTAAATTAATAAGACAATACTATTTTTTTTCATGGCTAGTGGTTTTCTTTTATAAGTACAAATTTGTAGATTAGACCAAATGGCATTAGACCGATTGAGATTAGACCAAACGGTTTAGACCAAATGTCATGGAACCGCCAAAACCCTAATAATTATGATATTTTTCTCATGTATGACACTATATATACCATGAAAAGGATGACAGTGACGGCAGGTTTTTGTCGTCATACATGTATCGTCAAGTGATACCGCAGTCAAATATGTATGCTGCCACAACGGACCATCGTCATAACACGGTCCCGTCACAAGTTCCTCGTCAGAAATTACCTTTTCAAAAGGTCCACTCGGCAGAAAGTCCTACAACCTTACCTAATTTAACTTAAGAAGGATTTCTTGCATGATCCTGTTAACATGCTAATCTTGAAAAATTTGACTTTTCTAGTCAACCCTTAAACTCTCAAAACTCCTCATGACTCATTTGCAATTCCCTTTTGGATGAGGATCCACGAGGATGATGACCTACACTGAATGACAGTTTTGTGAGTGGAAAATTTTATACTCCAATTTATTTTTTGAATATTTCATGAAATGAGATTACATAAAAATAAAGTAATTGTCTGTAATTTTTGTCTTTTTTTACAGAGAAAAATTTGACACGATTCTTGGTCAACTGTTGTTGCCATTCCCTGTGGAAAAAAAAGAAGAAAATGTGTAGACGAGTAATGTTTACCTAAAAGATGATCTACTTGATGAAGTTGTGAGACGGTTAAATGTTGAACATGAAGATTGCTCATCATCACATGAGAAAAAAAAGAGATTTTTTTTATGGAACGGATGAAAATCTGCATTGTTCACCGCTATTGATGACTATCAAAAATGAAGGAGAAGAACTGATTAGATGGAAGATGGAAGGAGAATGGCGCGGGACAGGAGGAGAGAGAAGAGTAAAATGTGTATAAATATAAATAAAAAAGTTGTACACAAATAAATACATACAGATGAAAGAAAGAAGATAGAAGAGGAAAAGTAAAGTACAAGAGTAATATACAATGTTTATGTACGAAGATAAGTAGGTGTAAAGGAGAGAGAGGAGAGTTGAAGGGGGGGGGGGGGAAGATTGAGCTGAAGAAACGACTTATAATTTGAGATTTTGAGGGATATGGCTCAAAATCTAAGGGAGGGGTAGTAGTAGTAGGAGTGGTTGTTTGAAGCTGTTTGGCTACAAGAGCCAGCCCTCCGTTAACTGCCGTGCCGTTCTCCCACAGTTAGTTGCGGTTTGAGCATTCACCATTCCGCATGTGTTCCAAAACTCAATCTGTCTCTCTCGTCCTCTCATATCTCGCATCTTATTCAACACTACAAATACAATACCAAAACTAAATCTTCACATCAATAACCAACATCTCATTACCCTCAACATCTTATCAATATCTTCAACAATACTATTGTGACTCCAGTTCAAGATTATTATTTTTTTTTGGAAAATATTTATTTATTGAGAGACAGAGAGATATTTCATTTGAGCCAAAGGGAAAAGTTTAGCAAAAAAGAAAAATTTCAACAATTATTTTAATTGTCAATTGACAAAAGTCTGGAAATAATTTGTTGACAAGTGAATTTTACATTGGAAGAGTTTGGAAATTCTTTGGAAAGTTATTTTGGAAAATTTATTTATCCAGAGAGATAAATACTACTCTGTAATCATCAGTGACTACTTTTTTTTGCAAATTGTGAATTGTGACGGGACAGAAAAAAGTTAATTCTTTTGAGTCTGGTGAAGAAAAGAATTGTCTGTTTTTTTGAGGGTGTTATAAAAACTGTCAAGTTCGTGACTTGTAATTTGCCATTTAAAAAAAAGGATTTTTTGGCAAAAACCTTTTAATAAGCCGGATAGCCGGTTTTGTTTTTTTAATAATAATAATTTCTTGCCGTGTGTTTATCTCTACTTAATTCATAATTGAGTATCGTTCGTCCTGTTTAAGTGGCGCAAGGTGCCTTTATGGATTTGTCAATTTAGAGAACATTTTTACACAAATCATGGAAACTCAATAAGAAAACAGGCAGTTGAATTAAATAAATCATAATTAATTTTATGTGCGTAACTGTTTTACTTATACTCTCGACTGAATTTGAAGTCCCTCAAATAAAAAGTTTTTGTCTTGAGTGAGTGTCTCTGTTTAGACTGAAAAAAGTCGGCATCAACTTTTGTGTCTCCATGTGCTTCCGATAAAGTCAAAAAAAAAGATAAATTCTTTTTGGAATTGTATGCAGATAAAATAGTACAAGTCTATCATCCTCATTTAAATATTTTGTTGTTCATCATCAAAAGTTGAAAAAAATTGCAAGAATTATTTTTGTTGAGAGGAAAGAGCGCAAAAATATTGAGAAAAAGTGTTGTCAATTTTCAAGAGTTGTCTATCTGTACACACTCTTGGAATTAATTTGATTTGGAGATAAAAAAAGTGAACAAGATTAGGATTTGCAAAAAAAAATTAATCTGATTTGATTTCTGATTTCTCCAAAAAAAAGAACTTTTGTGTGTTGGACAATCCGGCTGATAGTCATGTATAGATTTTTATAAAAAGTTTTGAAAATTATTTTGAATAACATTTCCATGTTTGAATAATTTTCTCAAGTAAAAACTTTGAACTGTGAACATTATTTTTTTTCTTTTGTGAGTGATTGTGTACTTTTTATTTTATTTTATAGACTATTTTAATTCTAGATTAAAACAATTGTGACCCAAGTTATTTGTGCCCAAGTTGATTTTTTTCAATATGTGTGGGGATATTTTTGACTAAATTATAAAAGTGAATTTTTGTTTAAAATTTTAAGAGGAATTGTCTGTTGATATTTTGTGTCAAAAAAAACTCGTTCGTTGGATGAAAATCAAGTGAAAATGATGATTTTCAGCGACGACAAATTATAATTGAAGATTGAAGCCGGCTTAGGATTTAATTAATTGAGAAAGTTGACAATATATGGAGACGAATTTCTTGGGATCTCCTAACGGTGAGGATATGGCCACTGCAGATGTATTTTTCAGCGACATCGCTACCAACTCGCGAGTTGCTCGCTACTACACACAATCTTCAATGCACTCGTATTCCCCAAGTAAGTTTCTTTAATTTTATTATTATTTAAATATTTAAATACACTAAAAAACAATATTTTAGTTTTTTTTTCAATATTCCTGAGAGTCCCGAGACAAAAGTCGGGTCAAAAAAAAGAATTGAAATGTGAAATGATCAAGTCAAAAGACTTCTTTTTTTGTTTTTGACAAAATTAAATTGAACATGGAGTTTAACTTGAAATTTGAATCAATATTGCAATTGTCCTTAACTCAAAATAATATTTTGGCCTAGTAATAAAATATTTTACAATATTTTATATTTTGAACTGCGCCAGCTCCTTGAGTAAACAGTACATGTGCATAAATGTACTTGCATATTATTGTATTACTCCTCTTCAGTTATATTTATACATGTTATAAAAGTTAGTTAAAATATTAGGGGTTCACTTTTGATAATCCCAAAAATATTTTGGGGAATAGGTAAAATAGGTTTGTTACTAGACCAAGGGAGAAATGAGAATATTTTAGTTGTCTCTTGTCTTGGATTTTTGACGGACACGGCGCCCGTCCTAACTGTATTTTATTATAAACCATTTAACAGAGTGCTACTAAATAAAGAGTATATTTGTAATATTATTATTATTTAGTCAAAGAAAAACGAGTGCCATATTGTAATACTCTTGTCAACCACCATTAACATTTTCTCTTCATTTCAATTGTCTTGAGAAAACCGTCATCAAAAATTTGTGTCTCCTTGTTCTTATTATATAAAAGTGTACCTACTGCAAAACTTGTAACGGACTTGTTCTGAAACAAAAAGCAAAAGGAGTGATGAACGGGAAATGAGAGTTTTTGAAAAATCAAGACAAACTTCAATTAATTTAAATATGAACTAGACAGTTTTATATTTATCACAACCATTAAAATAATAAAAGAACTTTTTTTTTAAATACAAAAATTTTACATATTGATTAGTATCGATTAGATTTTTTTGTTACATAAATAATCAAAAAATTCAGCAAAATTCTTGACCTAATAATTGTGACTTTAATTAGTTTTTTTTGGGAATGGAGATTCAATGTTTGGATTAGACTCATAATAATTTTATTGTGTGTTCTAAGTAGTTTTTCTCATTCCGATAAACTTTTTATGATATCGCTGATAACGAACTGATACTAATAACTGAGACTGTCTTTATCAAAACAAATTTTCACTAAACTTTGATGATAATTATTTATCCAAAAGAAAAAGGAGTAGGAAGTGGAACAGGAGTTGTTAGAAAAAAAATGAACAAAAATGGTCTTGATTTAGACGTTTTTTTAGGAATAGGAAATTGAGGATGATATAAATTTTGAGTAGTACACATATGTGTACATACATATGGACAATTAATGGAATATAATGTTGGCGTTACAATTTACTTGTTTAGCATTGTTATTTCAACAGGCTTCATTCAGTTTTGAGTCTTTGTCTTTTTCTCGTGTTGACTGTTGAGTGTGTGTGTGTAGTGGGCATTGGGAATGACAGAACGTCTGTAAAAAAAACTTAATGTCTAATGAAAATATGGGCTCAACCAAGCCTGAAAAATGCATGAGAGGTTGACGATGCGTGGTGCATGAATAATGAGGAGCGGGTATATGACAAAGTAGTTGTACTTTTATAGTATTACTGATATAAAGGGGTAGTCTACTAAAGATATATCAAGCAAGTCATGGGCCATGGGGTATAAAAATACACCTACTCTTGTGTATTTGTGGAATCGATAAATGTGCGCAAGAAAAAAAATTATTTTTTACAAGAGGAGAATCATCCTCATCCTCATATAGACCAACAGCATATGGCATCTGATGTGGGACACGGGAGTGTAGAGAATAGTCAAGATGACCATTTTAATATGATTGATATTTTATTTTTGTCTGTCTCAAGAAATTATCTGTGTACACTGTGAAGAGTGCCAATACTTTTTTTGTGTATGTATTTATGACAATTGTACATATACAAAAAAAAGTTTAGTCTCGTTTCACCCAAACAAGTCCAAGTTGATGGTTGCTGTAATTTGCAACAATTTTTTTTTGTTTGAAATAATTATGACAAATTATATGCCTGTCAATTTCATTCAAGACGTTTACAGTGATCATAGTAACTCTTTGTATTTGCATATCGAGAAGGACAAGCCACATCGAATTATACGAATTGCCAACTCTTTCTTTAAAGACTATGTCAAACTGGGTACATAACTAACTTAGTTAATAGTGTGTACATATAGATAAATACAATACGTAATTTTTATTTCTTCTCTCTTTTAAAAAAAAGTTCACCCATCAATTATAGATTTGACACGGTCCTTTTTTTCTCTTTTTTATTCATTCAGACTGACTGGCATTTTGTCAAAAGTTGATAAGTTGACTCTTTTTTTGTTTATGAATTTTAATCAGGGGGTGAATTGGAATTGGAGTGTACGAAGTTGAATTTTATTTTGTTTTTTTGATCATTTCAACATTTCTAATGTTTTTCTTGTAAGGTGACCTAGGGTTGGTCCAGGTTATGGATTAATATAAATGTAGAGAATTCTTTTATTAATGTTTTTTGTTGTTTTAACAGTGGGCCGAATGGGAGCTTCGGGCTCGGTTGGAGGTAGTCCAACTTCGCACCCGGGAAGCAATCCTCATCATCAAGTTTGTCGACCATTAATTGTGAGTACAGATCCATTTTTTTATTATTTAAATAATTTAGTTAAAGAAATAAAGGAAGGGGGATGAGATTTAATGAAATTTTGACATGTAAAAGTACTAATGGGACATTTTGTAATTGTTTGTTTGTAGGACCGACCACACTTTCATCACCCTCCGGCCCTTCATCATCCATGGCTCCAAACGGGTCCAGCACCTCCGGGCTCGATGCAGGATAAATATCCTTGGTCACATCACCTGAATTCCAACGCATCCTTTCCTCCAACATCCTCAGCCCATTCGCATCATAATAATAAATCTTCCTCAGGTATTTAATGAACTACTAAATACACAATTTTACTCGTCATTTGATGTAGAATAAAAATTTGAACACACAAAAAAATGACTTTCCGGTCAGTTTAATAGTTGAACCCGGAAAACTTGAAATTGACAACTTAACACGAACAGGTTGTTGTCAAGTGTTTATTGTTTTGACTGGGAGTGTCATTAGAATTTTTTTTAAATGTTTTTGAGACAGTAGGAAAGTGCGTTAAAAAATGTTGTCTAATGTGAGAATGAGAATATTTTGATGATAATGAAATTAAATTGTTGATTTTACAGACCAGTACAAGTACGGATTCCCGCCGACCCCACCTAAGACAAGTACCCCGGAGAATGTGACTCCTACCTCAAGTCATCAAGATATTTATGGAAATTCGACGACGCCATCGAATAATTCGATGGGTGGCGGTGATGACATAAAACCTCCTCTGCTCTCAATTCCTCATGGGAGTGGGAATAATAATAATAATGGATCCGGGGCCAGTGGATGTGGAAGTCTGAAACCGAGTCGTGAAGGTAGTACAAGCAGTAATTATTCGCATCATCATCATGGAACGCACGGAGGAGATTTTTACCATCCTGCCTCAGATCCTCATCATCCTTACTCGTTTGCTGCCTCCCATCAGCATTTATTTCTTCATAAGGGTAGTCCTCCTAATGGAAGTCTATCTGGTGGGGGCAGTGGAGGGAGTTCTGCTAGTGGCAACACTAACTCTCAAACCCACCCCACCACCAATTTTAGTTCCAATTCCTCCTCCTCATCCAAATGTGGAAACTCACAGAGAAATAAAAATCGATCAAGTGCCGGTAAGAGATTATCATCTTATAAAAAAACGCTGTCCACTTTTCTGCCAACCAAATAATCCACACAGCGCTAAATAAACTATCAAATTTCTTTGCTACTCCCCTTCTAAACTTCTACTCTCTATTACTTAAATGTCCATCAAGAATTTATTTCCAAAAAAGCAAAAGGGGCAAGACAAAAAAAATTGTAGTCCCAAATGTACAAACTTTTTGTACTTTCTCTCTCTCTCTTGTCACCATTAATATGATAGAACCAAATCAATTTCCATAAAACTTTATAAGCTCTATATTTCTTCTTTCTGGCCATTTAAAAAAATATCTTGATAAAAGTTTTTTTTTTCCTCTCTTCTTTGCAAAATTTTAATCAAAACTTCCCATTTTTCTACTGTATGGGAATTTTTATTTTAGAAGCCTTTTTTTCTTATAAAAAAGAATACTAACAATAATTGATAATTGCTTTAGAAATATTAGTAAAATTGTAATATTTAAAAAAAAGTAATTTAATTATCTCTTGATAATTTATTGATGAGGGGTTTGGTTCTTTTTTTTAAATCGTCGCTTTCAATTAACAGTAGGTATATGTACACATAATGTCATTAACAGAACTCTGTATTTAAATATCTAGCAAATAGCAAATAATAATTATAGTTTATACAGCGCATGAGCCTGGCAGCAAAAATTCTCTTCTTCCCCTTTCGCTCTTGGATGGTGACGGTAAAAATTTTAATTTAAAAAAATAATTTCCATCAATTCAATTTAATATTTTTCATCTTTTTCTAAAAAAAAATTTATAAGTATAATTATAATTATAATTGAAGTAGATTCACGCTATATTAACAGTATTTATACTTGAAGATGATTGGATTAACATAACCATTCAATAAAAATTCTTCATTTAATTCCTTTTTGCCAACTAACTCTTGACAGCCTTTTTTTAAAAGCTACATTTAATTAAATGGATGTAAGTAGCAATACAAACAAACAAAAAAAACGATTTTCTATTTCTCTGGTGGGTTTCTCTATTTTTAACTCCTCTCCTTTTTGAGTTCTGGAATGACATAATTATTTTTATAATAAATATAAAACAAAGTATTTTTTGTGTGCTTACGGTTCATGGTATTTTTTTTAAAACCATTAAACCCGAATTCTTTTTTTTCTCTCATTTTTACCTGCAAATCTCTCCTCTCTCCTCTTGTATGTACTAACCAATAAATTTTTATCTCAATCTCAATCTCTACCGTATAGATGACCAGTAGAAGCCAATTCCTGTGTTTCAAATTTTAATAGTAAATTATTGTACGGGATACGGGGCTCTACTAGACATGTTTACGGCAGAAATTTTTGACTGGGATATTCTATTTCTTAAGTCAAGACAGTTGATGAGGGACAAATAATAATTTTTATTAAATAATATTACTCGTATTATACGAGTCGTGTATTATTTAAGAGTAAATACGGTCAAATCTCACTTACATGTCAATTTTTTTAAAATTAATGATATATTAAATGGTCTTGATTTGTTAATGGTGTGGTCTCCTCACGCGGCTTGAATATTATATTTATTTATAGAAAAAGAAAAAAAATTGTTGTCCGCGACCCTTATCACTTGACAATAATAATAACAAGTTGAACAATAACAAAAACCCAATGGCGTATTTACATCGTTTGACTATTGACTAGGTACAAACATAAAGTTGAGGAGAGAGATTCATACTTGTACGACGTACATGTAAATATTTTCAACAAGAAGAAAGAAAAATGGACATTTAATGATTGAGTTAAAAGTTGACTCTCGTCAAAAAAAAAGAAAAAGAAGTATTTAGATTATATAATAATCAATTGAGATAGTTGAGTCATGTCAAAACTATTTTGATGTTTGACTTTTTCTGTATAGGGATCTGTAATGGGATTTTTATTTTTTGATGGGGGGGGGGGCACAAAAATATTATGCCATTATAAGTAAACAATAAAGTCGGTAAAGGTAAAATGATTAGTATTGGACTTGATGCAATACATTAAATTATTTATTGATTCAATTTGAGAGTAAAGAGCTGATGGCCATTGTACAAATAATCATTTTTCTTTAAAGGAATTGTACACATAGCCTATAATCAATATGTACATATCTGTATTACAGTCAATAATTTTGTATTTTTTTACATGTTCATTTTCCTGTGCAGATGCATAGGGAAAACAATTGATAAAAATGTATAGACAACTCTAAACTACACTACACTAGGCCTAGGCAGATTTAGAAATTGAAGGTACAAGACAAACTGGTCTTATAGTTTAAACTGGCCCTCAACATAGTTTTTAACATGAGAGTGAGTTAGTAAAAAGGGAAAAGACAAACTGGAAAAAAGATAACAGATGTATTTCTTATCTTGGTCAGACTGGTTCCAGTTGCAAGTCTGCATCATCATCAGCTTAGACTATAGAAATATAACGAGACAGTACATATTTTTGTTATTTTTCTCTCTCTCTCTCTCTGGACATGGCCTAGACTGTAGACTACAATTTTTAACAGGTATATTACATCATAGGGATGTTAGTCTCGTGTCGTTATAGTTTTATCTTAATAAAGATGAAAATTAAAGCACAATTTTCAACTCGTTTACTCGACGTACGGACGTGGCTCTAGTGAATGTATTGGTTTCTTCTTTAAGAAACCACAAATGTTGACCTTTTTGATCATGTTGTTGATGATTAGTTGAAGTCAGCTAGTGGTTTTGTCATTATATATCTTTAGTTGTCAATCGTACTATTAATTTTGAAAAATTACTCTTATTTTTTTCTCAATTGTTATTACAGATCATATGTACATGATAGGGAGAAAACTTTGTTATTACTCAATTTATATATTGTTTGACTTTTGTGGTTTACCCCCATGTTCCCCGTCTTAATTGTTGTTGGTCTTATCTAGTTTTTTCAATTCATGAAAAACAACAACAAAAACAACTTGACAGATATTTGAACATTAAAATGTACATAATGATGGAACTTTGAATTTAAACATTGCTTTAGTCCATTAATGATGTGACTCTTTTTGTTGACTTTTTTTCCTTATTTTTTTATGTTACAGATTATTGACTTAGAAAAAAAATATTGTGTATAGTTTTTTTGGATTTTTAAATTTGATTATGTCCTTAAAAAAATGTAGTTCAACGACATGACAAATTTCTTTTGGACTTTGGATTATAGTACATATTTTTTTCTATTTTAAATAAAAATTTGTTGATATTATGATTGTCAATGTGAAACGGGGATTGGTCAACGGTTTTTTTCTCAGAGGAGACAATAGTCTTTATAGTGTGTTCAGGGGGATTGTTTTTTTTGGAAGATCTTTTTATTGCATTATTATGTAATAAAAAACAATTTTTTTGTTTTGGTGATGAGATTTTGACAATACAGGACCTCATATAAATTTTGAACCCCCTTAAACTAGAAATGGTGGGAAAATTTTTATCCACCATTTCTAGTGTGAGGTTCAAAATTTATTTTGGGGTTTTTGTATCATTTTTTAAATGAGATGATGATTATAAGATGTTAATTTAAATTTTCCAGAAGGAAGTGTGTGTATGAAATGTGAAATCTAATAATTAATTATGAACTCTTTCTTTTTGTATTTTCAGAGGGCAGAGAGGTGAGTAATCGTTTTTTAATTTTTTTTATTTATATGTATTCTATATCGACCTTACTTCACATTTGAATAATTTTGTTTTAACAATAATTATTACACATCAATCAGTTATTCTTGTTTACTAATGAATCTTTATTCTGAAAATTTAGTGCGTTAATTGCGGGGCGACTTCAACTCCGTTATGGAGACGAGATGGAACTGGTCACTATTTGTGCAATGCCTGCGGTCTTTACTACAAAATGAACGGCCAAAATAGACCGCTAATCAAGCCCAAAAGACGACTGGTAAGATGAAATTTCAAATTTATTTTTTTCTCTTAGTTAGTACACTTCAGTCAACAGACTAATTTCATTTTATTGAGATAAAATCATTCAAAAACATTTTTTAATCTGATGTTATTGAGTTTACATTTCTAAATGAAATAGAAACTAAATTACTCAATACAATTTCTATTTATAAATAATGTAAACTTTTTCAAAAAGGTAGAGAGATGCACATGAAGACAGGCTGATCTTGTTCAATGGAATTTCTTTAGAATTATTTTTCCAATTGATATCTCATTATATGATTTCATAACCTACCAAATATTATTATTAAACTATTTTTGTACAATTGGTCTCTCATAAATTCCTCGTGTGTACTTTGTCTACCTGTACAATGTACCTTTTAAGTTTTACAGAGATGTAGACAAAAGTATTGTTCTAGTGGAGGGATTCATGTTCTTTTGTACATTAATTTCAACATGAGAATTTGTTAAGGGATGAAAAGCCCAAAAAAAGTGTTTTTTTTTTGCTATATTATTTAAGTGTAAGAAAAAAAGAGGAGTGATATTATGTTGATGGTTTTTAAAGGTTCCTTTTTTTGGTATAGTTTGGGCCCCTTTGTATTGAGTATGATGTAGATTGTAGAGGATGCTTTACTTTTATTTTTAGGAAGTCCAATTAGTCGTTGTTGAAGAGGGCTTCAATCATAATAATTAGACTTCGTGTGATTTTCTCCCTGTGTGTATCATTGAAGGGGCTTGTGCTGGGATGATTTTTTAAAAGCTCATGTTGATGCTCATTTCATGCACTTATGGCTATTATATTGTTAACTTAAAGTGAGTGAGGGGGCTCCTTTCGTTTGATTTCATTTAACTTTGATGGCCCATGAAGGGTATAGCCAACCATAGTAAAGAACCCTGTCCCTATAGTTTTGTTTTTAAAAAAAAACAATTTATGTAATAAGGCTTTATATTTACAAGTACACATATCTGTATCAAGGTTAATTTTGGAGCCTTATAAATTTTATATAGGAAAAAAATTAAGTGTAAAAATAAAGAGAAAGAAAGTCAAGACATTTTTAGAGATAGCACACACACACAGACAATATTTTGGGGAGGTTTAATTTTGAACGTTTAAGGGCTCGTACATAATAAGGTTGGCCAGGATATGAAAATATGAATCATTTTTTTTCTCTCTCTTTATTCGTTAGAGAGTCGTCTCCATGTAAAAGGTATTGTGGTTACCCTTGTAACAATTGAGTCAATAGGTTTTTGTACACTTTTGTGTGTATACTTGGGCTCACTTGATCCAGACACACACCGTTTTACTCGCATGATGTAACAATGGAAAATACAATAATCATACGAGTTACAAGATTCACAACAAAAAAAGGTTTCTATAAAAATACTTTGGGGTGCTCCATAGACATGAGCTCGTGTCTGATATGAACAATTTAAGTTTTTTTTGTGGGTATTTTTTTCTCTTGTTGTTGTTCATCAAGGGCTTCGATTTATGATTTAGGTAAATTCAAAGGTAAGCATTAGATATTACTGGGACTGGTATTATTAGTATCATTATCATTTTTTCTCTCTCTTGTTCGTCTTGAATTGCATGGTTTGAGGGTTGAAGCAAGAATATGATTGCAATTATGAGAGAGAGACAGAGAAAAAGAGGATTTTAACGAGACGATGAGGATCTTATATTTTTTCTATCTCTCTTGATGGCTCTTCTCCGTTAAATATTTTTGGTCTTGTTTTTCTTATAACGTTGAGACTTTTTTTACTGGGAGTTGATGGTGGTCGGAAGTCGGAATAATTTAAAGTCAAAGTGAGAGTCGGAAGTGGAGGTCTCTCTCTCTCTTATATGAAGGAATTCACGCCAGTTGTTCTTTATTAACTTAAAGGTGAAATGATTGAAGCAGAAGTTGAATTACAAGTTGAATCGTTTTGTGTCTCTCTCTCTGTACTCTGTACATATGAACCCCGGCTGGTGTTACAGAGAGTTGAAAAATATTAAAATGGAAAATTGTTAGTTAGGCATGTCTGGCGATGAGTTGAGAGAAATGCCTAATTGCCGGTAAATGTTAAAATGTTATATATTTATTCATACAGTAAACTTGTGAGTTCGTTTCGGTCTTGCTCTCTTCTTTTTCTTCAACAGAGTTACTAGTAATCTTGTATGGCGGGCTTTTTGCACGGCATGGTTGGAGGAGAGATTATAACTTATGAAAATGATATGATGAAAGAAAAAAATATTAATCTATATATGGAAACCTGTTAGGAAGAAAAAATATGTACATTGTACATTGGTTTTAGCTCTATTTTAAAAAAAGGGATACATTTAAGAGTGGTGATGGGATATAACAATTTTTCTTTGGAAAAAAAACAAGACAATATTAAGAAAACGCCAGGAGTAAAAGAAAATATATAAAAGAGGAGAGCATAAGAACAACAGGATTCGAAAACTCGTAATTATTTCCGGTCTTTGAATATGAAGCTTCACCTACCTCGCACATCGCCCAGCACCATTTTCTCCCTTCGATCACATTGCGTCTTCTTTCGTCTTGTGTTTAGACTTAACGCTCTTGGTTTTTTTTATTAGAAAAAAAAAAAAAACTTTTCATGTACATATTGTAGTGTAATGAATAATGACAAAAGAGTAGCCAAAACACTTTTTAAAAAAATGTTTTTAAGTGAATAAAAATAATACAAGTAGATTTTAACACTGCCTTATGTATATTTATCTTTATGACCCATGTACGAGTACTCTTCTCAAAACATTTTTTTCAAACACCAATAATATGGCACTTTGTGATACATCTCTCTGTCAGCCTGTCTTAAAGTTTTAGGTTACTTAATTTTTTTTTGTTTATAAAAAAAATAAATGATACTCGTCACTTTTATGAAGCAGAACAGTTGAGAGTACAAGTACAAGAATTTATGCAGCCAGCCATGCATATTCATATTATCATCCACAAGTTAATTTAGCAACTCTTTCTCATTAAAATTTTGGGCTGTGTTTGTACACGTTAGGTTTAAATGTAGTGTATATATATTTATGTATACATGTTAATTTGAAATTAAATAAGATGACGTTGTTATAATTATTTTTGGAGAGTTTTTTATTTGCCAGAATGATTTTTTGTACTGTTCCATTTTAATTCTGTCGCTCATCTTTTTAAAAAAATTTTTTTTTAATATAAAATTGACAACTTTTATTCATTTTTCATTTGACTACAAGATAGACAATAAAAAAATGTACATTCTTATTGGTGAATGGTGTGTATAATGTAAGGGTGAGGTGGTAGGAGGAAAAAAAGTGTGTTGATATTTCTACATTGCATTTTTTTATTGTTTTTCTGAAATGATGGGAAACTGGAGTAGTGTCTCTTGGAGGGAGGAACCAAACGTGTGATTTCCTACAGTCAGAAAATTGCCATAATTCGTCTCTTTAGTGGGTGAAGCGTTTTATTAGCACAGAGTCATATTTTACCATGGTATACGTCCCTCTCTCTAGGTACTCTGGATTTTGTAGTATATTGTACTAATATTATTATAGTTTTTAACTAGAATATTTTACAGAGAGAGAGAGAGAGAGACAACAAAAAGGCAAGGGTGCAAGTAGTGTAGTTTTTGTTTAAATGGAAAAATCCTCATAATGAAATGAAAGTGCATACAAGCGGAGAGGAAACTAGTTTTTGAGGAAAAGTCAAATTTCTTGAGCCTCGGCACTTGAGAAAAAAAAATCGTGCAGGAAACCGTGCCTTTTACTCAGCCGTTGAATTTAACTTCTTTTTTTTTTCTTTCTCTCTCTCTCTAAAAAATACTCTTTTTTACAGGTAGACCTTACAATAATAATGATAAATATTAAGAGACTGTATCCATTTCAGGGAAAAGATACACATTATACTTGTACATATGTATATGTATTACAGTAGCCGTTTATATGATTAAAAGAATGTATGAAATATTCTCTCTTTAGGTACTTTTTTGATCCTTTGCTATAAAGAGAGAGAGGTTTATTTATATAATATAAAATATTATTTTTGGGGACTCCTTATTATTACGTCGAGAAAGAGTGTTGGAACATATGCGGTCAAGACTGAAAAAGTCAGAAAGTATATTTAATTTGAGCTGGAAGGCATACTTGTTTTTTTTTCTGTCTTGAGTCTTGAAGTATGAGCTACACGTCTTACGTCTTTTTCTTTTGAAGCTTTAGTTTTGAGTCTTAAATAAAGTCTCAAGTGAACCGATACAGATATATATGAGCTAGGTTAGGGTAGAGTCAAAAGAGAGGGAAAAATGCTCCTTTCCATTTCAACTTAATGATGATTACCCATTATTAATTAGCATTGTACGCACGTTTCATTAGGGTTACCACGTAGGTAGGAGCCACACAATTGTAGTAAAATGTAGGTAGCTGGGTCTCAAATGTAAATTAAAACCAACACCTTCTTTTTTTGTGAAATAAGAGTTGTATGAAAAAAATTAATGTTATGATGGCTATCCACTTTTGTAAATATATATTTATATTTATTATTATATATTTCATTGTACTGAATATTTTCTACAGTTTTCCGCTCCCCCTCCTCCTCTTCGTCTAGTTTGTGTTTATATTGGAGCAGACTCGTGTTAGTTTGTAGTTTTTTTTTTGATGGTTTTAAGCTTAAGCAGGCGTCATTCTTATCATAATTTTCTGTATCTTTGTAATCTTTAATGTAAATACCTCATTTAAGGAATTAGGATTCTCCTTGTTTGAAAATTGGTTTGAATTAGGATGTTCATCATGGCGAGTAATATTTTAATTTTTCTCTAAAGTGAGAGAGAGCTCTTTGAGTTAGAAATGAATTAAATTTAAATTAAATTAATTTTTGTTGTTATCTACACACTGTACAATTTACAAAGGGTGCGTGGGTGATAGAAGGTTGTAAAATAATTGATTGATTTCAAAATTGTTAAATAAATTAAAGATGGGTGCGCAAAATAAAAATGATGACTAGTTTGTTTAAGTATTAGTACACTGTACAACTTTATACAAGAAAGATAGGTACACAGATGTGAGGGAGGGTTGGATATTTAAAAGGAATAATTATTAGGGGAGAGTTTTTGCCTTTAAATATTGTACAATGTACTATTTGCATGTCTCTCTCTTCTCCCTCTCTCTCTCTTTTATTGACAGATGATTATGATGATGACGATGACACCCTCTCTCAGTTTATTTTTATTTTCGTTAAAAGTCGGGAAAGGGAAAAAGGGAAGGCGGGGACTGATGGCGGCGACGATGATTTTGAGACGTGAGGGATTTGATGGAAATAGTAGGAGAGACTGAGTATAAATACAATTCTATGTTTTTTTGTTGTATTTGTACTTTACATATTTTGTGTACCGTACCTTACTGTACTTCTCCTTCCTCTTCCCCCCTTTTGGTTGCTTGCTCGTTGATTATAAAAGGTGCGGACAAAGGAGCATTAAATATTGACAAAGTTTTCTCTCTCATTTTCATACTTTGGAAGCGTTCACATGTCTGTTTCTCCATCGTTTGATTGTCGCAAGTCTCGAATCATCATAAATGTATTATCCCCCATAAAATTGTAACGTTAAAACTAACTCCAATCATGTTACATAGAAATTTTGTACAATTTTCTAAATTTTAAGGCTCTTTTTCTCCATTCATTTGCATTAATGACTCTATGAAATTTGTCCAGGTCAGTATTTTTAAAATGCTTGATTTTTGAGGGGTGTAGAGTAAAATACTTTTAAATTAAAATTTTTATTGATTTATTGTAACTGATAAATTGTTGTAATAAAATTAGAGGCCAAAAAATTTATCAGGGAATAAAATCAGGGAGTCTTTATTTGTACAAAATAATATTCTCAAGATTTGTTTAAATATTATAATTAATAAAAAGAGAAAAGATTAAATGATAATTTTTTTCTTCTATGGGTGTCTCATTGTTGACTATTTATGTTGTTGAATTGTAATTGCAAAATGATGTGTCTCTCTCGTATAAGCGGGATTAAAAGAATTCACCGCTCTTTATAAATGTACATATACTGTAGTTGGAAAATGTTATAGGGAAATTTTGAATTAATAAATGAATAAGTTTGATTGAAAGAAGGGATGATGGGGTTGAGCTGTGTGAATGTGAAACTGATAAAATCAGATGAGTCGCCACTATTTTTCCCATTGGGAATTCGTATTTCTTATTCCCTCTAGTCAACTCCTTTGCCTTGTCTTATAGAAAGAAATAGTTTTTGTTTGTTTATACTTCTTCAATTTGAATTTGAATACTGCTAAAGTACACACACACACTCACTTTGTGTGTGTGTGTGTAAAGTTAACTCTAGGACATGGGACTATGTAGATTACATGTCTGTCTTTTGTGGCAGACTTTTTTTATACAGTTTTCCCCATACAGGCCATACATTATACATAACATGTACATATATGTGTGTTTGCAACTAGAGTAAATTTTAATAGTTTTTTAACTTGGGGGGTTGTACAGAATAAAAAAAAGTATTTTAAATGTTAATTTGAATGGAGAGTTTGTTGCAAAGTAGTTATTTTTATATAAAAAGGCTTTAATATTTTTTGAGAAAAAAAGAGAATTTTTTGGGAAAAGATTTTGACTCACCCTGTAAATTTTCAGTCCTACTTTGTTATGTAGATAGAAGAGCAAGATTGGAATCTTGAAGAGAAAAAAAAATTGGAGAAGTAGAGAAAGAAAGGTAAACATTGGAGAAAAAAAATTAGTTGATGTTTTCAAGTCTACAAGTCAAGTAAAGTTCTTTTTTTTTTAAAAAAATGGACGCAACTTGTCTTTAGACTAGAGATAAAATAGAAAAGAGACTATTAAAATTAAATGTATGTACTATCTATAGTAGTTGACTTTTGTTTGTTTAGGCCATTCAGTCTAATAACAAGGTTCACATTTTAACTTGTCGACAATTTTTTGAATATTTTTTTATAGATAAATAATTGTACAATATTAGGAATAACTGTCACAATTTTTTTTGAAAACTATTGCAAAACATTTTGGCCCATGGTGTATGTATGCACGAGACTATTTTTTTAGGATGAATATTTATAAAATTATACATTCAAAATAATATTTTTTTATATTTTATTTGCGACGTACTAAATATTTGACGTCGAGGTGGAGATATAGAGATTGATTGGAAAGGATGAGCAACTAGTTTTATGGATAGAAAATAGTGGAGACTTTAAACTGTATACAACAAATACGTCAGACAATGTGTCATGTCGTTTTTTTGGAGAGAGAAAAGTGAATATTTAAATAATGGGTGGCTTTCTGATATTCTAGATTGATAGACAATGACAATGTGAAAGAATTTATTCTCTTGAGCTCAAGTTCCAAGTTATAAAATGTTAAAACTTGTCTTGATACCTCCTTCTAACTTTTTAACATGAGTAACTATGAGTAGTACCCACTCTCTCTCCTTTGATGCCATACATTGTATAAATGATTGACTGACTTTCTAGCGTAACTCCGATTCCTATCATCAAAATGATATTCCTCATATCCCTCCTCCCTCCCAGTCTATTTCTCCTAAATTCCCATCAAATTTTGAGGGGTTTTATTTTTTTAGACGACGACGACGAAAATTTCCATGGCTCTTTAAATTACTGATTTTTGATACACTCAATTTGACTCTACAGGCCTTATTTTTAGTTGGGACCACTCTGAATATTTTTTTTTCTAGTTCATGAATTAATGAATATTTTTTTCTCTTTTTTGTGTTATCATTTTACCTTAATATTCTAAGGAAAGTAGTGATACTTTTACAGTTCCAAGGTGAAGAAACTTTGAGACAAAAAAATACATTTTATTTAGGTACTCTCTCCTGTATCAACCTAGTATGTTATAATGTATTCATAGTGTCAATATTTTTTTGGGGACTCAGACTTTTGGGTGATTGTCATTTCCATTTTGAGACCATCGCCAAAAAGGCTTTTGATCCTCATTTTATTGTGTCTTGTGTTCAAAATGATGGGGGTATTCTTGTTATATATTTTTTTGTAGAAAAAAATAAAGAAAATGCCATCAATTGACGAGTTTCACGACAGAATGGTGTGCTAGTGTCAGTTTTTTTTACCTGGCTGCGTGACATATGCAGTAGGAAAATTTTTTGAGAGAAGGAAGGAAACATGGCAAACACGTTTTGATCATTAACGATTATTGGAAATGGGCGGTGGAAAGGAAGGTTTTTTTTGTAGTCGTAGAGACACAGAAAAAATAAGATATAAGGGAGACATGTGTATGAACGACTCACGATCACTAAAAGAGAAAGAAAAAACATTTATGTATTTACTTAAAAAATTGTCCATTTTATTTCTCTCTTTATTCCTTCTCAAATTATTACCCCCCTAAAGCTTAAGATGCATGTCTTGTTTAACTTTGATTATCTGTTTTTCCCCCCTTTGACTCGTCAACTCGTCATTTAAAAACTTTTTTGAAAAAAGAAAGAGTCAATTTATAAAAGTCATTTTTTATTTACATTTTTTTTAGAGTGCGCAGTTTTTTTTGTGCCAATCTTTTTACTTTTTTTTTGTTGACATACGAGGAAACTAACTGAAATTATTATCAATAGTTAAATTTATTTTTTTTGATGGAATTATAAGATGGTCCTATTATTCAAATTACACAATTTTTTTGTACTGAACAAACAGGTAAAGATGGAATATTGATAAATTTGTCAATTTATCAATACATGACAGAATTTTCAAGTCTTTTTTATATCATTTTAAATGTATTGATTTCGTAAGAGTAAATATAAAATATTACAACAAAATTGCAATTTATTTTACAACAAAAAAGTTTGAACTACTATACAGGGTGATTTTTTTTAAATATTATTAGAGTTTGATTTTAAAGATGGATTATACAGGTTGATGTAAGTAGTATTAGATATAAAAATAATCCGAAAAAGAGGGGGAGGGATAAATTTCAAAAGGGAGAAAAAAATAAGGATAGGAAATCGTTACAATTTAATACTCGAGACAGAGTTATTCGTGGGCTTAAATTATATTCTTTAAAAGTTTCTCCATCAATTTATCACGAATATGGACCCACACTGAAGAGTATCAAGTTGAATTCAAACAAAAGTTTATTTTTTTCTAAACAAAAAGAGAAGGGAAGACTGAAGAATTGTCTATAAAATGTAGAGAGAGAGATTTTCTTGTATAAATTGAGAGCACAATAAAAAAAATAACAGCTCATTTTACAATACATCTCAAACTGTTCGGGCATCCGTCCATCTTGAAAGAAGAAACAAGGAATGAAAAAAAATAACATTGTATTTATTCATAATCTCAATAACCACAATGTAAACAAGTACTCCATGTATCTGTAATGTTTGACTATATTTGTAATAATACAAAAAAATAAGAGAGAGAGTTAATGGCAGTACTTAGGTTAAGGATTTAATAACATTGTAAATGGCTAAATGTATGAGTTTGTGGTTAGAGTCATCATGATGATGGTCGGTATATGATGATTAGTCTGAAAAAATACTTTAGATCGTAGAAGCGCTATTTGTATATCTCTTGGGTAAATTACTACTTGTTGTTGTCTTGCCTCTTCCCTGTACACTGTACAGGATATTAAGTTACGTAAAGGTAGACACAATATTTTTATTCCAGTAAAGAGAGAGAGAGATGGATTGAGTTTTTGAACAAGTTTAAAAACAGTTGAGACTCTCGTACACATGAAGGGGATGAGTGCATGCGGTAGATTTGCAGGGGAAGAAGACACGGGTTAAAAAATGATACAAGTTGGAGTGAATGGCTGAACATTTTTTGATTGAGAATTGAGATAACATATTAGCTTATCTGTTTGTGTGTCTATGTCTATGTACCGTATACTTGCATTACACATACACATGTACACAACACACGTACATTGTACATACAGATGGGCCAAAAACTCTCCTTGTTTTTTCCTTCTTCTTTTAAAGGGAAATTGTACGGAGCCCCTTGTGTAAATGGAGAGAGAGAGACGACATATAGACTTTTTAACGATGTCTTGGGACTCCTTTATATTCATTTCCCTTTTTTCTTCTTCTCTCCCTCTTTTTTCTTATTGTACACAAGTTTATTTGTACCCGCACTTTTTCTTGTTGTGTCTCTCTCTGGAGAGAGAGAGAGAGACAGAAATTCAACTCTGCGAGGAACTTTGAGAAATATCAACTTTGTCTATGGTAATTAAAAGAAAAGAATTTTTTTTAAAAATTCTACTGTGTACTACAAATACACACAGTCTGTAGACATTAAAAGGGACTAAGACTAAATATTTGACTTTTTTTCTAGGGAGAATATTCTTGTTAATGTATTTTTGCACAAGTTTTTTGTCTCCTGTACTTTTTTGTACTGTGTGTACTGTACAATGTTTACTGAATGTTAATAATGGCCAAGTATATTTTTTTTCTGTACAAGTCTCAATTCTTTTTTGTGTCTTTTGTTTATTTACGATAATGTAGCATACAATCAGTCAGCTCAGTGAGTTAAATGGAATTTCCCCCATTCTAGTGACAATTCTAGTCACTTGAGATTAGAGATAGACAATTGTTTATCCCTTTTAACTTTTTTACGTGTGCCAAATTCTTTGGCATTTTGTTAGAAATTTTTGTGGTTGAAGATTATTCACAAATGAAAAGAAAAAAAACAAATTTGCAAGTGCAAATTCTCTCACTTTTACGTATCACTAAAAAATGTATTGACAATAATCTCTCTCTGTGTAAAATTTACAAAAATTTCTTGTCGGAAAAGAAAAAGAGAGAATTATTGTTATGAGTTTTTTTTCCTATTGAATTTTTGTCTGTAACACATTATAACACATAAAAATTGTCTAGAGATGTAGAAAAAGAGAGAGAAGTTGATCCATTATTTTAATTGCAAAACAATTCATGCTCATGTTAATTTAAATTTCTTGAATGGATTCCAGAGTGTGTGTGTGTGTGTGTGTAATTTCAATGGAAATTAAAGTCCATATTATCAAACTCCCCTCCCCTCTCTCTCTCTTTCTTAGTAGAATTCTAGAGTTTGAAAAAAACTAAAGTTAAAATTATTATACAAAAACAAACTAGACGTAGGGCTAGACGTATCTGTACAAAAAATACCTAAAGATGTGAAATTGTGAAGAGACTTGTACACATTGCCTATAGAAAATGGATATGTACACACATGTATATTATTATGGCTCATATCTAAGGATGGCGGAACGTGTATCCATGCTCACCTTGTTTTGCTCTATCGCAATCAAATGAACAAGACGTAGCGGAACGTATCTGTAGAGACGTATATACCTTCACAAAAAAATACACACCATTCGCATTTCTTTACAGGAGTTTATTTTTTATTTATTCCTACGCATCCATAAGTTTTATCTTTAAATGTAGAATGGCAAAATATTTTTTGGAGAGACTATCAACTATAGAGAAGTGAGGGTCCCATATATATAAAAAAAACATGGCTTGCTCAGCTCACACATCACAAAAAAGTCAGTTTGTTATTACTGTGAAACACTGTGGAAAAATAGTTTGACGCAAACTATAAGTCAAACTTCTTGACTCTTTTTTTGCCATCCATTTCTCATATAGTGTACAAGTACACACCATATATTTTTTGACTATATTATTATAACGAGGATTTTGTATGTAAAAAAGGGGGGTATGGCGAAGGAGCGTATAGTTTTCCAGTGGAGCGTGGTAGAACATGTAACTTTATTACAAATTCGAAAGACATGAGAGAGAGAGAGAGAGAGAGGGGGGAAGAAAGATATATATTTTTGTGGGGAACAGGAACTACGACTGTGCTCATGGCGGCTATATTATAGAGGCGGTTACATTATTACTCTGTCTCTGTGACTATTTGGTGGTATGCAATTGCCATTTGCCATTTGTGAGGCTTGAGTGGCATGGTATGCAATTCCCCCCCTCTCTCTCTACAATATCAAAATAATAAGTCATGTTTTAAATCTCTCTCTCTCTCTCTCGTTGTTTCATTCTCTTCAATGCTATTAAAGAATGTTGTAGAGTACAGACAGTTTTTTTTTCGTGTGGACTACATATTAAATGGTATTTTTTTTGGGTTTAAATATTATTCAAGAAGGTTGAGAGAGAGAATTTTTTTTGCCAAATCTTTGGAGAATGCCAAAGTCATAGTCTCAGCTGGCTCAAAGTCCCCAATCCATAAAATAAGTCAATGCCAACGTTATTTATTTCACTAGAGAGGAAAATTTTTGTAGAGTAAAGTCTTGGCAGTTTGTCATATGAAAAAATGTATAAGATTTTGTCTAGTATTACTGATATGGTATACGGTGTGTACATATTTATGGGGAATTATTATTGAATGTAAAGGGAAGAACAATTGGAGAGGATATGGAAGTAAAAGTTTTTTGAACACTATAATTTTTTATTCTCTCTCTCTTTGGGTTTTACATACAGATAGAAAAGGGAATTATTCGTAATAGTCATGAAATGGGCTCTCAACTAATAATATTTAGTTTAACTCTTGTTCTTAGTCTAAAGGGGGATGTTACTTTATGTGAGATGCATCAGTTCAAGTAGAACGCATGCCATTTCATCATTATTTATAATGGGGACTAGAATTTAAAATATTTTTAATAAACTTGTCTTCAAATTTAATCTCTAGTCGAGTCGATGTACATTGTAGAAATGAGAAAAAATTTGTTTTTGTGGATCTGTTTATTTCCAAAAAAGAAGCTCAGTATTATTTCCCTTCTCATGAAATATTGTATAATAATTTAATTTAAAAAAAAACAAAACAAAAAAAACTAGAGATGGGTACATGACACAACTTTCACCTGCTGGGGGAAGATTGTACTTTTTTTTTTTTTGATATTTATGATCTGTGATTAATTCTTGACCAACAATTGTAGTATAGTGGAGTAACGCACTGGGTTGACGTGGGCAATGGAAAATGGCAGCGTGTGTGTGACAAGACGACAGCCAGTGAATTGTAGGACCACAAGAACCAGGGCTAGGCTTTATAGACCAAGAAGAGTTAAAACTTGTAAATTCTTGAGTCAACTCTCTCTCTGTGTGTGTCGTGTGTGTGTAGCCTACGTAGTAAATGCAAATCTCCATGTGACTATACTTACAGGCAAGGTGGGCCACACCTCTGGTATTACCTTCCTTACACTCCCCTACCAAGAAATTCATCATGGGAGAGAGAGAGAGAGAAAATCGGACTTGTTTTTTTTTATCTTTATTGTTCAAGAATTTGTATGAATGAAAAACTACAGATTACTTTTTCCAAAAGAAAAAATTGTCTTGCTCCTGTTCAACGCCATTCATTGTTTTTTTTTGGAGTAAAAATTGGGATTTGTCATCAAGTATCAAGGAACTTTAGGGGAAATTGATATGATTATTTTAATAAACATTTTATACTGCTAGACTATGAACAATACAAATTATCTTAGTGTGTTTGGGTATGATGTTGTGTACTTCTCCAGGTTGCACAAATCGATTTGAAGTTTATGCGTTAATGTGATGGCGTAGGATAGGTAATATATGGGTAACCCATATTTTTCATGTGCATAATACATGAGCACAAGAGTTGTGTCTCGGTATAGAGAACATGGAATAAAAATTAATTATAGAGGTATTACCACTCTTTACATTATAACTTTTTAGTACTGTACTGTATGTACATATTGACGCCAAAAAACCAAAAAGTATTGTGCATAAAAACTCTCCTTTTTTATGATGGGGGACTTTTCTTGGACTACTACACATGCAAAGTGTGTCTTGAATTATTTTTTGAAGAGTTGGAATCCAAACTATATAATTTTTTGTTGCATCGATAAACCGATTACAGATTTTGTAGACGGTATATATTAAATACCATTGTTTTTTTTCTGATGGTAAAATAATCCCCCCCTTTTTTCCCATCGATTTTCAATCTTGTTGTACTACAACAAATGGTAAACCCTTTATTTTGTACAGTTTTCTAAATGTCATGTAATTACATTGTATGTGTCACTTTTTTTGGGGGGGGGGGGGGTTAGTAATTATACTGGCTATTTGAATAAACTGTAATTGGAGTTGGATATAGTCAATAAACAAGAAATACAAAACATTACATTGTAAGTATGGCATGTAGAGTTAATTAGGGCTAAAACTATGAATTTTTTTTCTGTTGTTGTTGTCATTAGGTTCAACTGTGGCTTCTATTAATTTTTTTGTAACAGACAGGTTGATCATGTTTAGCAGGGATTATTCATCGTTTTGAATGTCTTGTTTTTTTTGTTTGCAGTTTATTTTTAACACTGGATAAATTTATATTTATTTATTTTTATTGGACTTGCGTGTCATGGGGTTTTGATTCTTTTGTATCTTTTTGTGTCGACAACACCAACATATGTACCTTATTAGAGTACAGTATGGATGACCGGATATAAAATGGGACAGATGAGGTCATGAGATACGTATCAAAACAAATAGCAAAATTTGGGTGACTTTTTTTATAACTTTTAATTTGGCTCAACCCCTCAATGAAAATGCGTGTGCTCGTCTCTAATCATTTTGAATGTTTTTTTTTTATAATTTTTTATTAAATACCACATGCACTTTTTCTATGCTAAACCCTCCCTGTCAAATTTTTACAATTTTTTGGACTAGACTTGGAAGTTGAAGTATGACGGGAGGTGAAATTACGATTTTTTTTCTCAAAATATTTTTCTTGTTATCACTATAACCCAACATTGTTCTCCAAAAACTTGTTGGTTAAAAAAAGTACGACAGTGTTAGAAACAAGAGATATGAATCAGTTATAATTTATAAAAAAATAAAAAATATTAACAACAATTCCTCTTAAACCAGTCAAAAGTTAGTTGCAAAAGAGCAATTACTACAATTAAGAGAGTGATAAGTTGACTCATTTGATTAGTTGATGTGCTTAATGAATGGGATGTGTGTGTGTGTTGTGTATATTTTTTTGGTATAAAAATGCCAAACTTTTACCCTCCAGCCAACAACGACAAGAACTGACGGAGAGAGGGGGGAAGCTCTAGTTTTCAACTTTGAAATTTTTGACTTGAATACTTTTACAAAGACAGAGAGAGAGACATGGAAAAAAATTGGACATGAAACGAGTCTAATGGTTCCATTTTATAACTCAAGAAAAAATAAAGACACTTGAACAAAAATCCAGTTGAAACAGTTCGCACGAAACAAAAATGCACATGCAATCCAGTTTGTAGGGTGATGGAAGATAAATAGTGTACGTGATGATGTCAATTGTATTTAAATTGTTTTATATATAAAAACATATATGCTGTACTCCTTACGTAATAATCTCCGGGGGTACATCCTCAAAACTTGAGAGTTTCGTCTGTCTGGCTAATATTAAAAATGACAAAGAAAATATTGCATGATTCTAAAAACAGTGCAACAGCCTTTTTATATATAAAAATGGCAATTTTATGCAGTTGGAAAATTGCATTTTTGCTATCTTGATTTCCGTGATTAATTAATCTATATAATGTTTATTTTTCAAGTTCATTGTCAGTGTATAAAAAAAAATAGTGTGTGTATGATATGTGTCAGTGTTAGAGAGAGTTAGATGGTCTGAAACGAGGAGACTGAAAAGATAGGAGATGCTATCAGAGACTAATAAGTACTTTGCTTTGTAATGTTCAGAAAAAAAAATTCTCTCTCTCGTGTTAAAATTACATATGTGAAGCTCCTGCTATGGTCTTGTAATCATTTCCATATATATACATGTTTTTTTTGTGTGTAGAATTTCATGTGAGGAAAAATAAATATGAGATTTTTGTGCGATATTTAATCATGGATCTTATCACTTATTACTCTTACTCTTGTAAGAGAGAGACTATGACACGCAAAAAGTTAGTAGCTTAAGCTTAAGCTGTTCATAAGACTCCCCCCTCTTTTTTTCTTTTATATAATTTTTTTTATCAAGATCAATAATTAATAATTCTTTCGCCTTTTATGTAATAAGTAATAAGTGTAAATAGTTTTTTATTATTTTGACTTGTAGATATTAAACGTTTGAATATATTTTTTTTCACTAATTATAATTTCCAAAAAGTTGATTTTTCTTTGCAAGCTGAGGATGATGAAGGAAGTTGATAAATTCAAAATAGGAAATTTAATGGAGTTGAGATTGGCAATGTAGATGACATGTAATAAATATGTATGTTTGTGTAATGGAAATAGAAATAGAGTACAAAGGTAAAACTGACATTAGTCATGATAAATGATAAGAAAAATGTTGTGCATGTTTTTCATATTGGTTATAATATGGAAGACTACATTTTGTTGTTTTTGTTGTTTTGTGGTTTTTTTTGGCTACATGTTATAATTATTATATGCATCGGTGGCAAGGTCGAGTTACATGGAATGGAAAGTGGAGAGTTAATAATGTTTATTAAATTGCAATATGTCTAAGAGGCATAACGTACAATCGTAAATTGCATATAAAAACCTTAAATAGTGTCATTAGGTATGCAAGTCCTGCAATAAATACAAAATAACGAAATTCTCTTCACAGAGAGAGAGAGAGACATGAAGGGGAGGGAATATTTTTCAACCTAGCCTAACCTCCGTAGAAAAATAAAAAGAATTATATATTATTGACTCCTTTTTACATATATTTTATTACTCTTGTCACTGAGGTAGTCAGTCTTGTTCAAAAAAAACTCTTCTATATTTGGAGTCCCTTTTTTTGACAAGGGGAATCTAAATTAGGGCATTCGTACCATGTTACAATACAATTTTGGTAGTTAAATTAATATTTAGTCTAAATGTACAAGTTACAAAGGATTCACATATTCAAACTGGGGAGCAGGATAACATGTTTAAAAATATGTAGTCACAACCCACGTAATTTTTTAGTGAGGTAGAAAATTTTGTCCCATGTTTTTCAAATTTCTACTACACAATTTGCAAATTTTGCTGACATGCGAAAATCCTCAAGTTTCTTTATGTTTACATAAAATGACTTTTTAAAAAATAATTTGGCATTTAACATTTTTAAAAGGAGAAAAAAATCAAGATATTTTATTAATAAATTGTCCACTGTTGATAAATCAGTTTAAAAAATGATTCGCAAAAAAATAGAAATTGACACAAGATGACAATCACAAGTACAAGTTTTAAAGATAAAAAGTAAGTTGATACATAATTCCATGTGGATCACGTCCCCTGTCCCTTCTCCTCTTGAATAGTTTATGTATGGTGAATTTAGTGGCAAAGGTAAAATTTTTTTTTTGAACGCCCATTTTTGATGGTACGCCCTTCACTGGAGTGAGAGAGAGAGACGACCCCTCCTTTTAGGAAAAAAGATTGGGTCGAGTAGAAAAAACTAAAGTCGCTATAGTTGAATACAATACAAGGAGTACACAATAAGCTTCCTATGTAATCGCAATCAGTTGAGTACATACAGTCTGAGAGAGAGAGACACACAAAAGCATTATTGTGCGGGGAACACATTGAGAATGTCATTTGGATCTGATAAAACCATTGGAGGGGCAGGTATGAGTAGACTCGGGAATATAAAAAAATGGATTTACTCTCCTCTCTCTTGTCTCTCCAAACTAACTACTGTGTCTCTCTCTCTGTATATCCATGAAAGTTACATGCGTATTTTCTCCAGCCCGATTTTTACTTTGGCCCTATCCAATTTCCAATGGATCCTTTTCATTTTAAATGTATCTCTACATGTTTTCCTAGCTATGGGTTATTATATATAACATTTACTACTAGCAAGTTATTTTATAGCTTTGTCTTTTACTTTTTGATAAATATGGACTCTCTCACTGTATACATATATAGAGAGCTAATGTACGGCTAAAGCTGGAACGAATTACTTTACCTCTCCAGTTCAGTATGGCGTGCTCTTGTGCATGTTCAAGGTGTAGCAGTCACAGTGTTGGGTCTTTTTATCGAATGGATTATGTTCGAAACATTTTGTTCGAATGACATTTTGTTCGAATGGATTCATGGTCGATTGATTCATTCTTAAGTGAGTTAGATTATTTAAATTAGGTTAGTATGGCAGCGGAAACGAACCCCGGGCGAAGCCCGGTAGGAATGAGGGAAATACTGACTAAGATTAAAATAAAAAGTCTTTTGAACATAATGTAATTCGAACAAAATGTTTCGAACATAGTGCGTTCGAACATAATCCATTCGATAAAAAGACCTAGGACCCCTTTTTCTCAATTTCTGTTTTTTTTTCTCAACTAAAGGCTATGGGATATGTCTACCTATGTAGTTTAGTTTAAGCCACTGTGTGGATCACTATTTTTTTATTAATGAAGTAGAAACAGAAGGGAGTTTGAGGTACCCCTTTGTGTACAGGGGATTTGGTAAGGCATACGTGTATATTTTTTGTGGAGGTTTGGTAGTGGTACATGACATCAATTACAGTATGGAGGGTATAACCCCGTGTGTGTAGTCCCTATGCTTTAGTTTTTTTAGTGTGTGTGCTTAAGTGTGTATTTTGCGTGCCATAAGAGCCATCAGCCTCCCTACTATGTCAACCAAGAGTATAACGTATTGTTTCCTGTAGTAGTCATAGTCATGTGTTTTTGTTTCCAAAGGCCACCCCCCTCTCTCTATTCTTTTTTTTTGCTTTTGCTACTGTCTCCAAATCTATTTTGTTACCTATCCTCTCTCTCTCTCTATTTATTATTTTAAGAGTAACTCTCTTGTCTATAAAAACTATAGAGTCGATTGTTGTTTAAAAACTGATGAGGAGGATGATAGTGGGGGTCAGCTACTCTCTAGCTAGGCTCACCCGTGTCCTCTATTATGTACTAGATTTTTTTTTAGTATTATTTCACAATAGTATATCATTAGTCAGTACAGGGAGTCGGAGCACCAGTAATTACGCAACTTAATTCATTGATGCGCTAAGGGGTTCTTTAGCTACTTGTGCATGGAGAGTGGGCATGTACTGTATTTATGTGCACTTTTAGAATTTTTTTTGTATTCTTTTTTACTTTTACAATACAAGTTCATAGATCAAATAGGAGAAACTGCATTGGTTTATCTTTAATCTGTAAAAATGGAGGGGTACATACATTAACGTGGAGACAGTGACCTTATGAAAGTACGTGGTGTACAAATTGTTTGTTTCGTTTTTGAAAATGTGACATTACTTGATTTTGTTTTTCTCATTTTCGGATTTTTTTTGGAGACACAAGCGATTAACTGAGGAATTATAAAAGGTTGAGTGGGGGAAGAGTAAATGAGCCATTTTGGAGGATGAAAAGATGAGGAATTTGGGTTGAAGATGACCCCAAGTGTCCTTTAGTTTTAGTTGAAGATTCACATTTTTTAAAATGAAAAAACTATTTTGTTTTTCCATCTTTTTGGTATTTTAAAATACCTTTACGCCCGGCTTTTTTGATAAAGATTGAGAAATTGAGGATGGTCGCCAAAAGTCTTGCCTTTTTTGTCATTGGTTGGAAAATGAACAAAAAGACACTTAAGAAATTTTTAAATTTGTTGTTTATTGTTATTGTTTGATATTGTTAACATTTGTTCATGCTACTAGTGATGAGGAATGGTCCCCTCTCAAATTTCACAATTGTCATTTGGTTGTCACTCTGTCATGTGCCCAAGAAGAAGAAAAGTTCAATCTTGTAGAAATTTAGAAAATACAAAATACATTTATTGTATAAGTGCCATTATATAATAATATTTTAAATATGGTCAAAAGGCCTAGAAAATATCCAGACTGGAGGAGGAGGACAATGGGAGCGGGGAAGTGAAATGAAATATTTGAGTTCCATAAAGGAAGACGTTGATAGAAAATGGCGTAACAAGAGGAGTAAAGTGTATCTGACTCTGTTTCTTGATTCCTATCAGTCAAAAGAGAGAAAAGCCCAAAAACTTGAAGTATATAAAATGGTGAAACTGTAGTCATGATGATGATGAGCTCTTGTCGGCTCCTACTCTTCTATCTCAAAACTCTCCTGATGGCAGATTCCTTTCATGTACAATTCTCCTCTATCTCTTCCTCTTAACGCTCCATAGTACTTTTTGTACATATTACAACAACTCGGCACACACAGTTTCAAAAATGTCATGTTATGAGAGGAGAATCTATGGAAAGTGTGTGTGTGTTTGTGAATATGGTGATGGTAAATGGTAAATGCTGGTAGTACGAGTACCAGTACAAAAAAGTATAGGTTACTCAATACAATTCACTGTTGAGTATTTAAAGAGAGAGAGAGAGAGATAGGAAAATAAGAATACATTTTGTCTCAATGTGAAATGTAGCTTCTTCCGTGAACGAGAACTATTCAGTGTCAGTCATCCAGAATGAGCCACGTTTGCTCCATCAGGGACAAAAAAGATACAGATATTTATTATAATACTATTTTATATTATAACATCCCCTATACCTGCCCCCCCCCCCTTCACTCACCCGTGCCACATGGTTTATATATATGTACTAATGGTTACATGTTAAAATGGTAATTGTCATTGTACTTTATGGACATGGACAGCTAGAGAGAGAGAGAGAGAGACAGACAGAGATTCAGACTAGTGGTTTGTAATAAGTGTAAAGCTAAATAAACTTGAGCGTTGGAGAACCATGGGGAGGAGGAGAGGTTAATGGAAAATAGGGGGGCTTAAATGTGTATCAATATGAAAACTTAAATACATAAAATATATTCACATCTCTAGTTCTACTCTCCATTTTGTATTATATGGAACTCATACGATATATAGGAGGGGATGGTGACGGTGAGTATTTTGTATTTTGTAAAATAAAAAAGATTGAGAGAGAAAAGCTTTAGGAGGAATCGGCATGGCGTAAATGTATCAAAGCTCTTGGAGAAGAATGGAGACAAACTAAAGCCTACTTAGAGAGCACTATAGTCTCCTACTGTGTGAATTATCACAAGCCCTTCAAAACATAACCCTACTTAGTTTCCTACTCTCTTTTTTTTTGACTACCTGCAACGAACCAATCGTATCGCCATTGTTGTGCAATATAGGATTTACATTTTGGGCACAACCAAACATTTTATATATGTACACTCGACAATCTAACAGATACTTACAGTTGATATTATTTATTGATAAATGAAATCTCTATTTTATAGTCCTTTTTTTTCATCATATATTTTTAGTCAAACTCCCATCACATCTATCAGTACAGTATAGCCAAACAAAGAGAGAAAGATTAACAAAACAAGATGGAGTCAAAAATGTAGTAATTATATATTTTAACAATTTTTTTTTCGTCTGTACAAGCCAAAGGGGGTTGCCATATTATTTTATGCAAATTTCGACGCAGTGTTTGAGAATTTGAGATGAATCAAAAAATCTGACGATCTGTATAAGTATGTACATAAGATGCGAAAGATGGGGGGAGGGGGAATTGGAATGGTGTGGATTTTGAGACTGTTTTGTATGCGAACAAAGTCTATCAGAGTCTTTTGAGAGAGAGAGAGAGAAGAGTAGGGAAAATGAGATGAGAAGAGCTAGAAATAGAGAGAGACATGGAAAGGTTTTCTCTCTCTGATAGGATGATGCGACTATTGCTAGAATTTCATTTGATGATTCTGCCTACTCCTCCTAAGAGAGAGAGAGAGAGACTGGGGCTGATGGCAACCGGATATTATTGATTAAGCGATGAGGAAGAAAAGGGTTTAGCTAGACTCCTTGTTGGCCCTCTATACCTTTTTGTTAATGTCTATCTCTACACAAGAGAGAGAGAGAGAGAGAATGGCAACTCACATACTCCAACTCCAACAGAATTTTGGGAAGCAAGCGCAAACGGAAGCTGGATTCGCGCCTGCAAAAGGCAATCATTTTCTCTCTTTTTTTGCTTCTTTGCCGTATAATACGTTCTCTCCCCTCATCATCCTCCCCCTCCTTTTTTGCCTGTAATTCTGGCACCATTTTCCAATTTTTTTTTTGGGTCTCTCTCTAGAGATATTTCAACTACTTTGAGGGGGGGACCAATGATATTTTAATGATTACAATTTTTTTTTATAGATTATACTGTTGTTGAATATTATTAGGACGATTTGATAAATTAAACTGATACTACAAGAGAGAGACTATAGTAAAGAATATAATAAGATGATTGAATTGATGATAAAAAAGAGAACATGCCAAAACAGTTTACATTTGTAACTTTCATTTTGTAAATGGATTATCATTTACTACTACCTATGCTGGCCTATGCATGTCCTTGATTTCAATTTGAAATGAATTAAATGTCTTGTTGTCAGTTGTCTTTTTTTCCAATAATTCTAATTACTTTTTACTGTACTGATCTTTACCTTTCAATATTTTTTTTGATGATGATGACGTCGAGACCATGTGTAGGCATTGAATGTGACTGATGAATAAGGAAATTTCGATGAGATGAGACGTGTTGTGTGTAGACTGTAGAGATATGTAAAAAAATTGACTAGAGAACAGATTGTACAATTTATCAAGTCAATTCTTTGTGTGTACTACTTGTGTCTTGTATATTGGTCAAATTATGATGGTTTTCCCAAATTTTTTTAGGCTCTCTCTCTCTCATGTAGACATTGGTTCGTTAAATATGTATGTCCATGTTGAGAAAAAAAGAAGGCAAAAAAATGGAGAGAGACATGGAAATGGAGATAGTGAACTGAGGGAAGGCGGCAACTCGTGCAAAATTCATTTTTGTGATGGCAAGCTTTAGTTCGGGTTTTGAGTTGATTACTCGGCCTATTTGTGATTCTCCATTAAATACCAAAGAGTTTTTTTTTCCTGTCGTATATATATATTCGTACATATTGTAGAAGGAGGACGGAGAAGGCGAAGGGAAAAAAAAGAGTAAGAAAAAGGGAGATAGAGAGGAAAAAATGGGCTTACCCGTTGTATAATAAATCAATCGATTCTGATTTCTTTTGGCTGCCTCTCCATTGTGTCTACTCTCCTCTTCTTTCTTAACTTGAAAATTTTTGTTTGTTCGATCCCACCGTTTTTTTTCACGAGTACATTAACTATGCGAAGCCTCTCTATCTCTAACTCTAGCAGATATTAAATTCCATGTCGGATGGATGCATGAATTGTAAATTTAAATTGTGAAATGATTATATATGCATGTATATCTTTTATATGTATATGTGGATCGGAATATTATAAGAAGATTTTATTTGAATTATTCTTTTTTTTCTACATCGATACATGTCTCTACCTGTATATGTGTGTAGTTCTACTGAGGTGGAAAATTTATATGAAAAATGTGGGTTTTTATACAATGCTAATAATGCAGATTATTATTAATCGTGTCGAATCGATATGGAATCGCGGCTGTATCGTATAGTATTATATATTTTTTCTAAATGATGGGCATCTACATTCTAACAAGTTCATGACAAGGTGGAGAGCATCATGAGGTTGGAGAAGATTTTTATTCACAACAACAAAAAATTAAAAGCTCTTTTCTTCTCTTCAATTCATTTTTTTATCAGGGTTGAATAAAATCCCATTTTTTTGCTATCTATTTCCAATACACAAATTCAAGCCTTTTAAAAAACAATTTTTTTTAAAAATATTATTTTAAAAAAATAACCAACAAGATGAAGATTGAACAAGTTGCTTGAGATTTGACAATGAAGAGACTCCACGAGAAAAAAAAAGTGTGAGAGAGTTTGACAGCTGGAAGTGGCAATTAATTGAGTGGAGAAATTTTTGTATTTTTATTTATGTGCCTGTGTACACAGTTAATTTAATGTGATTTTCTAAATTTATTTTAGTAGGTGTTTTTTTTAAAAACTCCTTCTTTCTATTGTCCATACAAATACAATTTTTTTTTTGTAAAAGAAATAAAATACACACGACAAACAACACCTTCACAAAGTAATACAAGACAAGATGGAGGAGAATGTTAGAAAGTTAGGTAAAAATGGTTTGGACATGTATAATAATTTTTACAAGAGTACATAAGAAATATATTTTTGTGTATGATGAGACAATGGAAATAAAATAAAGGGGGGGGGGAAACATGAATTGTACCTGTACAAGACACAACTCTTTAGCCTGAAGAGACAAGGGGAAAGAGAGTTTAGAAATAATGATGGGTAATAATCCATATGTTTACCCTTCCTCTTTTTCTCTGACCAATAAATATGACAATGGGTCCTTATTGTCACATGTTGTAGAGAAGAAGAGTTTTTTTTTCTTTCCAAGGATTTAGTTATTTCATCAATACATTTGTCTACGAGTACACAAATGTCAAGTCAAAGCCATTGTTCTGTCACTTTTACAATTTGAGGGGACTACACTAAACTCTCTATCTATAGCTATAGACATGCATTCATGGTGTGTGTGCTCTACTCGTTTGTTGTTTTTATATAAAAAAACTTTTTGGCTGTCTGTCCACTGTCTAACCTTTAAGAGTACTAATGTCTTTTTATTATGCAGTACAATCTCATTATTTATATACTTGACCCTTTATAAAAAGTATAGTCTTTTTCTCGTTTTTTTAGTCTCAAGAATATTTTTTGCAAACAGTTTTTTAAATTTTAAAGATAAATTTTTTGGGAAAATTATCATGAGATGAGAATCAAGGATGAAAAGCTTTTGAAATTTTTTTACGGTTGTAAAAAAGTCAAAATGCAAATTTGAGCTGGTGTCTTTTTTAAAAAAAGAAGTTTAGAGGTAGATTTTGGATAGTTTTTTAGGGGGAGGGGAGGGGGATAGGTGAAAAGTTTCGGTGGTGAACAGATTGTTCCTGTGAGACTAACTCTGTTGGAGACACACGTACAAAGTTGGAGATTTCCAAGAGGAAGGAAAGAGAGAGAGAAGAATTATTAGGAAAGTTTACAAGATTTAGTTGCTTCCACAAGGAAAATAAATCCAGAGTAAACTCTCCAGTCTTTTGTGCGTTTTGTGTATTATGGTATATGTACACACACGTGGATTTTCAACTTGAGAGTTTCCTTTTTTTTGCCCGGGTGAGATAGAGATAAAAAAAACCAAGAGGAGTTTTCTCTTACTACTACTTTGGGAATGAAAAAGTATATATTTTATATATTCTTAAGCTCTCTTTATATGTACAGACAGACACTACTTGTATGCACACACATTGAAAGTTTGGGAGGACAGACAGAGAGAGAGAGAACATGGAGAAATTTAGAAAGAAAGAAAACAGATTCCGATTTCATGATGCGTAGCTAAAACCTAAAAAGTTGAAACATTTAAGTTGAGCTCTTTGAGGAGGATTGAGAGAAGAAGAGAAGAAAATATCTTTTTCAAGATTTTTACTTGTTTTTTTTCATCTTCATTCTCATCCTCTCACAAGTCTCTGTTTTTGACGACAATCTTTTCGTTTGTAGGTACTTTAGCTAAGTTTTAAGGGCTTTGAGCTTAATCCTCATTAGAAATGAAAGATGAGAGAGAGGGATTGAGGGATACTTTGGTTTTAAATTCTTATGGTATTACTACGAAAACTAACCTCCATAGTTTTTTTTAGTTTATCGGCCCCCTTTGGATTCTTCTCTCTCTTTAAAAGTCATGTGACTTTTGATTTGATGCCTTTAAATTTAAGTCCATCACAATTTACATTAAAATAATTTACGGTTAAATGAAATCTCTGTCTGTTTATTTATGTATTGCAATTTTATCAAAGATTTTAAATAGAGAAAAAATCGTTTGAGGACATAAATTTAGAGGACTTGTGAGGGGTACACGTGAGGCATTTTGAAAATTGACAAAAGTGTTTTACAAAGAGTAAACTACATGTTTCGCTAATGAGCCGTACATCCCCCATCCATTTTCTCCCCCTAAATCCAAGACGGAGTCACAGTCACAGGGAAGGGTACAAAAAAGAGAAATTTGAGATAGAGTTTGTAAGTGTTAAACTAAATGTTCAGTGATTTGATACCATTGAAAAATCCTCAATTTTTATAATCATTCAACCAACTAAATTATAGAGCTTTTTTAGTATATGAAAGTGTAATAGAATTTTAAAATGATTAATTTATAATTAGGTTTAAAAATCATAGGCTTTAAATAACAAATTTTTATGTATACAAAAAGTCACATGAAGATAAAAATAAAAAAAGGGGTTTTTACAGATATTTTGAATACAAATAAAAGTAGCTGTCATAATTTCATATAAAGTTTTTAGTGGTGTAGCACTTGCCATTTATATAATTAAAGGTGTTTGTGTAGACAGAGAAGGGGGGGGGGAAATGATTGTATAAATGGTTATATAAATAAATGAGAGAGAGAGAGACATGAAATATGGCAAGAATTTGTAAATTGTAGGTAATTCAAAGTAATTTACCATTTCATCAGATTGAGACATGCTCATTCTCCTCCCTCCTTCCTCTCTGTACTCTCTTGAGTGTGTTGTGTCTTTGGTTAAAATGAGTAGTTATTAAATATAATAAAGAAGCCATTTATTATCTATTGTATCATCCAGCACACCTCACCGTCTTTTGAGGACAAGAAATTTTTTTAAAAAAATTAGTCTAGGCATATTTTAAATGTAATTTGTACATATTTAAACTTTACACAAGCTCTAAACTCAATATGTCAGTCAGCTAAAATTTTTATGTAGTATATCCTCTCTTTAGTGTGTGTACCCACATAATTTACAATTAAAATAATTTGCTACAATGAAATCATTACACGTAACCTTCATGCTCTTCTCATTGCGTTTAATCTCTCAAAAAAACTACTTTGGTGGTAGGAAAAAAAGGTGCCATGTAATTTTCTGATTGTTACAGTGTTCAAAATGGATTAATTGTTCAGAAAAGAATTTAAATGGAAGATTTATGTTAGTACATATTTGCAAACACCAAAAGTAAAAAAAAATTACAATTTTTTTTGTGTATAATAATATATTATATATTTTTTTAAATGTATATTATTTCATTCAAAACGTTCATTGTAGAAAACTTCAAACTTCAAACTTACAATTTTATTTAAACTGGTATTTTTACTATGTGTCGACGACGAGGATTAAAAAAAATAAAAAGGGAGAGATGAAAGTGTTGGTCATGACATTGGCAAAAATTAATAGACTTGTGTTGGAGAAGAGAAGAGTTAAATGATAGCCAGTTTTTTTTTGTTCATCTTGAAGAAAAATCTTGTTATAAAGGAAAATAGTCTGTTGATGTTTTTATGTAGACAACTCCTCCATTAAATGTTTTACCTCCCTCTTGACTTTGTCTTTTTTTTGTCATTACAGTCGGCAGCAAGGAGAGCTGGTACTAGTTGTGCAAATTGTAAGACCACCACTACGACCCTATGGAGACGCAATAGCCAAGGTGGGTTAATTAATTTTTTTAAAAAAATTTATTTTAATCATTTTCTAAAATATTAATTTCCCATTTTTTTAACAGGAGAACCGGTGTGCAATGCTTGTGGACTTTATTATAAGCTACACAATGTAAGTAAAAATTATTATTTTTATGTGAGTCATAATCTGTAGAAAAAAATGAGTTTTCATGTTACTCAAGCGTTTTTTTGCACAAAAAATTGTGTATTATTATAAGAGTAAATTATAACAATATAGCTCATGATAAATTGGTTACAATTATCATTATTAGTTCACGAGTCCATGAAATTGGTTCCTTTTTTTCGTTGAGGTGGTAGACATTACAATAATTTTAATTTTCTTTTTTTTTGTGGTTACATTTGTTGTGTCATTTTTTGAGTGTGTAATACTCCTGCTTGTATATGAAAAATTTTTGCCATTATTGCAAATATAATAATTATGTACATATATGCAGTCAAGTCATAAGCATAATGGTGAAAAAATGAATAATTAGTTAATATTTTAAGTATCTTTGTTTCCGATCATCAAGTTTAATTATGATCCATCATGATTATTAGTACAAATATTGTTTTAGATTAGATAAGATCACTATCAAATGGAGATTAGGTTGATTTTTAGATAGAGATGAAAATCTCTTTTTTAGATTGTGATCAAGATCCACAATGTTATGTGTACCTGTTCATGTACAAATGACAGAGAAATTTAAATATTTTTTTACATAGAAAAACAACACAAGACAATTTAAAAAGATTATCAGAAAACATAAACAGGAGCAGGAACCACTTTGTTTTTGGTGTAGAGAGAGAACAGATACAAAAATGTTGTGTATTATAAAAGGAGGAAAAAAAAGGAAGATAATTCTGGACAAGTTTTACTTGAAATGTGAGTCTATTGTCTTATTTGTAAAAGATAAGATTATAGACTAAATTTGGTAATGACATGCCATCCCAATGGATTAAATTCATCTCTTTCGTTATCAAAAAAAAACCCTTAAGTATTTTCCTTGTGGTTTACATGAGAGAGAGAGACAGAGATAAAAATGAAAATGTTCATGTTAATTGACTGGCTATTATGTAATGTGTTAAATCTTGAGGGGCTCATCTTCATCTCTCGTACCTTCACTTTGTGTCTTGATTGGTGACTTCTTGTGTTGAATGGGCAGGTGTACTAAATTTTCTATTGAGAAAAATAGTTTAAAAAATATTTTCACAGGTAAAAGTCATAAAGCACGGTCGTTCTCTCCTTGTCATGAAAATAATAGGGCATTATATACAAAATGGAGAGAGAGAGAGAGTAAATAGAAAAAAAAGACAGTGATTGTGTAGGTTTATCAATGGAGGTTACAACTAAATAAGTTATGGGGAGAGATAAACGTTGTGGACGGACTCATAAGCAGTTATTGAGTTTTAATATTCATTATCCATATCATTTTCAACCAGCTCCCACCTTTTTCCCCCTCTACTAAAATACTGTACAGAGATAGTCAAATAATATTAATGCATGTATGGACAAGTTAGTGGCAAATGGTTGTTACAAAGTACAAAAGACATAATTATATCCAGATAATGGGCAAGGTGCTGGAAGAGAGAAATAGACAATTTAACAAAGTGCTTATGCCCCTTATATAAAGTACAACACACACATAGCGTCCATGACTTGTCTTGAGTACAATCAAAAAGAGGTTTAAGTGGAAGGGATAGAAAAAAAAATTGTTTTGTATTTTTATAAATACACTAAAGTGCCATGAAGCCACTATGTTGAATTATGAACTCATGAATTCATGTAAAAATACCAAATACAATTTTGTGAATAGGTCGGATCATCATCATACAATTAAATTATGTACACTATAAAGAACTAAAGGGGTGATAGTTATAAGGATAGATGATGATGATAATGGGAATGATGATGGAGCATTCAACTTGTTTTTTTTCTATTCATTTTATCTGCTTTATGAGACTTGATTTTTTCCTGTGTGGTGTGGCTAGAGCGGATTTGGTGGCAGATAGATAATTTCTCAAGGGGAAAGATGTCAAACGGGAGCTGGGTTTTGGATAGAAAAATTCCTTTACTTTTTTAAATCACAGTGGTCCATTCCCTATAACTTACCTTCTCTGCCTCTCTCTCTCTGGGAGGATGAAGGATGAAGTGTGTGCATAAAGAATGGACGAGACTTTAGGGATGCACTTTACTCAATTCCTTATGTCATGAGTGAGTGTGTACAAGTGAAAAGTAAAACTTTTGGCCTCAGGTTCATCTTATGGGTTACAGATTATTATGTACATGACATATGAATGGAAGGGAGGGTTGGATACATTACATGAAAAAATTTTTGGGTTGAAAAATTTTGGAATTGGGGGCGGTTTGTTGGTGCCAGACTCCCGCTGTGGTTGAATATAGACGGATTAACTTTCCCAAAACGGTTTTTAACTAGACTTGTACTTGGTAGCATTGGGAAAATGCCACTCCGTCATGTTTATGTGATGCTCCTGTGTCCCCTTGGACAAGTCTTGTCCCATTCCACAATTTCCCAATTTTTCTGGATGGGGTTCTGCAATATTATGTATCTGTACATTCATGAGGGTGTATGTTACTCCCATGTTAAAAATTGTCCTCAGTTTATTGACATAGTGTCAGGTAAATAGGGAAGAGGAGACGTCCATGGTCCATGTTGTCCTATAGTTAGAATCATCGAGACAGGGACACGGGACGGGGGTAGGACACTTTAGTTTAGAGCTCTTGTTCTTCATAGTAATTTTGTCAAGGAGATGGACTTTTTTTTGGGAACATGAACTATGGCCAATATGCACTCTTTCTCTCTCTACAATGGAGCCAAACAACTCAGTTGAGATGTTTCACATTCGGAAGGCAATTTTTTGGGGGAGGAGGAGGGCTAGAAAATTGCTGCAATCATCCACAGGGGGTTCAAACTCCTCTAACAATGTCACACTTGGGCCCAATACATAATATTCTCTTTTTTCTTCCAAATGGAAATTCCTGGCCCCACATTCTTCACATTATTTATCAAGGTAACTAAAAACTAAACAGGGACTTGGGACACTAAACAATTACAAGAGACAGTGGACATGTTGATGGTGGTAGCCCAGTTTGTAACTTGGTCTCCCTTTAAAAACATAAATTGTATTTTTTTGAGAGAAAAAGATGAAAATTTATTTTTACATTTTTTTCACATCTTCTCAATTTGTCTATTCTATTGTACAGACAAAAAAAACTTGTCTTTATGCAAAGTTTGAAGCCAATTAGAGATATGATATCATTACAATTATTGTCTCTCTAACATTGTTTGGTCTGTCCATTAATTTCAAGAGGTGCTCTGTCCCATTTTTTAAACTTAAAACAGCTTGAATTATAACCAACATAAATAAAATTGTCCTCATGTCTTTGGTCTCTTATAGTAAAAAATTTAACTTGTCGTTTTTTATGTATTTTGGCTCTTTTTTTGGTGGGTTGTTTGTTGAAGAAGGAGAAAAAAAGAGAGTTTCCTGAATGTACGTAAAAAGAAGGGAAAAAAGAAATTGATGTGTCCATGTCATGTCAGTTACTCTCATGTCCAAATTGCCCGAGATGTCCAACTTTTTCTGTCTTTGCTTGTCTCCATTTTTTGTGTCCATTCCGTTTAAGTACTTTGGCTAATCTAATCTAAATCGTCAATAGTCATCATTTGTCTTGACATAATGTGAATTAGTCTTGTTCTCACGTCATTCCCCTCACAGCCATGGTTGAGCATAAAATGGAAGGGATGACAATAAAGGGAAATTTCAACTGCAATTTAATTTAATTTAATGTACTTTTTTTAATTATTCAACTCTTTTCTCATCATGTCAAACTCCCTTTGTCATTGTCATTGTCATTGTCATCATCTTCAAGTGTCTATAGCTAAATATTTAAAGAGGATCTCTTGGAATGAAAAGAAAAAAGTTTAGTAATTACAATTAAGGGAGTAGTCTCATAAATAAGGTTAAAAGAATTTTTACTGTTAAAAATGTCTCGTCTTATTATAATAATTAAGGAGAAAAAAAACAAGAGTTTATTGTCATAGTTTAACATTACTTAACATTCACAAAGAATTTGTCTCATGCTCTTTTTGGGCCCCTTATGAATTGTCCTTGATGATGCATCGTCATTGTCTGACATTTGTTTTTAAAAAAAAGAAAATGAATGAAAGGGAGACGAACCATTATAAAAGAAGGGAAAAGGCACGCGGGTAGAGTTTGGAGTTGGTGAAAGACATGGTGAATTGTTAGTGTACAAAACACAAATGCCTCTGTGTTTCTCAACACAGAGACAGAGACCAAGGGGGGAAGAGTCATCAGTGAGAGATGCCAGTCAGTAGTCACAAAATATTTCCCCAGTCTTTTAACGTTTTCCTTCATCTTCATCTCAATGAGTTTTCTATTAACTTGTGCTCAACTATTTTCTCTTGCCTTCTCCATTGGAACAGGATTTTTTCTCACAAAAATTTACAATAGAAAAGTATTCTCTCTCTGTAAAAAAGAATCTCTAAATAAGCAAAAGAGACAATTGGAATTACATTTTGCCTTGAGGAATGACAATACAACTCGTAATAATTGAGCTGTGACTGTTGTTTAGCATGAAAATGTTTTTTTTCTTCTTTTTCTTCTCTGCGTCACAATTCACAACTAATACTTTTTTTTTGTTTGGCTATTTGTGTCAAGTAATCAAGAATTGCTCATGGCATGCAATGAACATGCAAAAATGTCTCTCTTGCCAACCTTAAAAGTCAAAGGCTATGACTTTGCTTTCTTTTCATCTTGAGACTCTTTTACGACTGATGAGTGACTTTTTGTGACTCGAAACATTTTTTTTTCTATCAACTTTTGTGCTGTACAAATGACAAAGTTTGAGCGGGCAAGGGTTAAAAACTAGAATGTGTGTCTCTCCATGTTAAATAACATTTTTACATTCTTCATTTCTTCTTGACAAAAAACTTTTTTTTTTCTCTTTTTTACAACTTGACAATGTTCTACTTTAACTTGTTCCGGGGACAGGAAGAAGAAAATGCCAAACTAGTAATATGTAGAAAATATGTACGGGTGGGTTTTAGAGTAGGAGAAAAAAATGCATGAGATTTAAACATTTCTAGGTTATTTTACTATGAATGCTTTTTTTTCTTTTTTTCTCTCTCTCTACGTCATATGTCTTGCAGACGTGGGGGCTATTTGTCCCGTTATTACTTTTTTTAGTGTACAGTACAGCTGTAGGTTTAGCAGGTGATGGGGAGATAAAAAATAAAATTGTAGTGGATATGTTGATATTTTTAACTAAAAAAATTTAGTCTCAAGTCTCAGAAAAGACCTGAGATTTTTTTAATATAAAAAAATCATTTCCATATTGTTCCATCCATATTTGTTATTAGATAAATATGACAAAATAAACATAATGTTATAGCCCTTTAGTATTGGGACTCTGAAAATAGTTTTTATTTTTGGGAGGACATTATTTTCTTCCTGGCCACACCAAACAGAGAGAGAGAGAGGGAGATGTAAAAAGTCCTCCTGTGGCTATTCACGTTCTAAGAGCCTGTCACTGATTTATTTGAGGAGAATCACGAGGACGGGTAGAATTTGGTAGGGACTACCGAATAAGAATAATTTTTTTGTATTAGTTATTGTCCACAAGAGTAGTAAAATTGGTGTCATAAGTAGAATTTTCTCCAGTTCTCCACTGTTAAAAAAGGGAAGGAGGAGTCATACTGTCAGAGGAGTCAACTGGATAACAAATAAAAGTTCAATTTGAATAACCATCATGAACAAGGACAATAATAGCAAGTTTGGAGAGTTTATAAAAATATTTTTCTACCTTTTTTTTCAAAAGAAATACAAGTGAGTCAAAGCTCATGTGTTATTTATTTTATTTTAAGTGGAGTTTGACGGGGAAAAAACTGAGGAGTTTTTACATTTATATTGTATAACAATATTTTTTTGTTATGTGCGGTCAAAAAATCTTTATAATAAATTGTTGATATATTCTCTAAAAGACAGAGTTCAATGGCAAGAGAGAGAGGCCCCTTCGCTTTTGGCTTTTCTTGTGAGTCTGAGGACTGAGGGGCATGTAGTGAGACTGTGTCACTGTTTTTGTTGTGGTACATTTCGTGGTCCCTGTGACTGGACCTCCCCCTGACTTTTTTTTTAAAAAAAATGTCACAGACAAGTGAACGAGGAGAATTCAATAATGTTTCATGTGTTACATCATGACCTGAAATGAGTTTACTCTTGTAGAAAAAAAATGTGTGTATTTTTATATGGGGGAAAATATTACTACGATACGAAAAAAGGATAAGGTGATACTACGTTGTGATAAAAATATAAAGAATCAAGACTAGCCCCCCTCCTCCCCTCTTTACAAAGTAATACAGATGATTTTTATATTTATCTTTTCGTCTTGTTAAACTAAACATTAATGTTCCATGTTGTGACTATGGAACTATGGAGGTTAGAGTAAAAGTGACTTGGAGAATGAGACTCCTTCTGTGACATTTTTTTCATCAACAACTCTCGTCTAGCCTTGTCGTGTGGTGTACAGAAGAGAGAGAGAGAGAGAAATATGTGGCTTGTGGATTGTGAATGTGGAAGAGACGTCTCTCAAGTTCTCAATTCTAAATCGCATGCTGTCCTATTCAATAAAGAATAAGAAAATGACCTACGACCCAAAACTTTCTAAGCTCCTGCTGTCTTTTAATGTAGCTCTGAATCGGCGTGCCTCTCTCTCTCTCTTGGACTCTTGTATATTTTACATATACGAAAATGTGTGTATGGGTAAAGCCAAGTGCCAATGATGTCATATGGATAGTTTTTTAACTGTATTTGCGTCAATGTGGAATAAATACTGGGCTAGGAGTAGACTAGTCTATTATGTAACAGTTTAAAGTACCATGTGGTCAAACTATTTTTTTTATCCTTCAAACTAATGGGCTTACAGTAGTCCCCCATCAGTATAAGAGTCTGAGTACAATTTTTTCAGTTGCTGTCCTTTCTCTGTTTAATATGATTTAAATGTGGTCTTGTGGTGAAGGTGCATGAGAGAAAAATAGTGTCAACTGTCCATGTGTTCAAAAAGAGTGTCACTGTAAATGGGAAGAGGGCCAAAAATGGGAGTTTTGCTTTATTCTGCATTATGTCATGAGGTGAAATACTATTTCTCTCTCTTGTACTCCTTCCCTACTGTACAGGGCTCGAGTATGAGGACAATGGGATGCAAATGAAACACAGTTGATTTCTTTCTTTTGTCAAAAAATATGAAAAAAAGTTTTACAAATTTTTATTCCTTTTTGACTTGTGTCTCTTTCTCAAAGACTCTATTCAAATGTAAAAAATTATTTATTTATTGAAAATATGTGACCCTTAACTACTTTTCCTAGAGAAAAAAAGATTTATAAAAAATTGCAATGCAAAAGGCACATGGACCTTTTTTTTTGTTGTCAAAGAATGTTGGCGTTGAAAAAAAAATGATTCTTGTAAAATGACTTTATTTGAGGATTTTTTTTTAAAAAAAACGAAAGTACAACAGTGGCCAGTATTTTTAATGGATTTGTTCTGTGGCAGTTGTTCTATTTGAAAAAAATGGTGTTGATGTGTCTGAGGTGATAAAGATGTTCCTTGTTATTTCGGTTCCTCATCCTTTTTCCCAAAGCACCCTTAAAAATATTTTTTTCGGCAGGCTTAAGGATTCGTAAAGGGTCATTCACAGTGTACACACTTGGAAGGAGGGGAGTGTTTGCGAAAATTGAGCATAAAATTGTAGGGAGGCAGTTAAAAAAAATGAGGAAGGGCGGCAGAGGTTGCCTTTGATGGAGGAAGAGAAGAATATTTTGACAGGAACATCCTATTCTTACACACTAAAAAAAGGTGGTGGAAATGTTGTTGTTGGGACTTGAGTTACTTTAAAAAGATTTTCTTGGAAAATATTTTTTTTTTCCAATGGTTATTAGTGCTAGCTAGGGTTAGAAAAGTTAAAGTTTAAAGAATGTCATCCATGCCAATGTCATGTTTGTACAGGAGAGACAGAGAGCGTGTGTTAGTTTATTTGAATGGGATTAATCAGGGGAGTCTTGGTGTGTGTGGAGGATGAAGGATGAGGAACGAGATGAAAAAGGAGACGAGACAGGAGACAGACGACAGAAAAGTGTAGAGGATCATCATCAATGTGGAGAGTAAAAAGTAGTAAATATTATGTCATATAATGAGTAACATAACAATTTAACATCATGTAGAGAGAGAGGAGTAAAAAAGAAAATTTTGTATGGTTTTTTGTATGGAAAAAAGAAGGAGGAGATGTTTTAAAACTTTTAAACGACACAATTGGGTTGAGGACACAATGTGTACATGTTTTTAGGAAACATGGCTATCATGTTTCCAAAAAATAAGTTGATACAGTTGGAGAGGGATGAGATGCCGACAATGTTATTTGTTTCGTATTTCCGTCACTTTCAATTCATTGGAAATTCTCTCCCTCATCATCATCCCTCCTCCTTCTCATCTATTTCTGATTCTTTTCTCTTCTTCCCGTCTTGTTTGTCTTGTTTGGAGGGAGGGTGATGCCCTTTCCTGTAAAATTGTCAATGTTTTTTTTAAACAATTCTATTTCAACAAATAGACAATACAAAATTTCAATTTTATTGAGATTGACCCAAGATGTTCATTGTTGACCACACATTTTTATTTAATTTTTTTTAATGAGAAGATTCCATGGAATTATTTTCCTCTACTGAGTCCATAGTTAAATTATAGAGGACAAAAAAAGGGTTTGGGAATTGATTTGATTTTGACGTTAAACCATTAATTCCTTCTAGAAGTAAAAGGGATAAAGTAGAGGATTTGTAGTTTAAGTGGTTTTTCTATTCGGGCATTTGACCCCCTCTAAACCTCCCTCCCCCTCTCTTTCTTGTGTCCATGAATGTGAATTTTCTGTATAGAAAGAAAAAACGTTCAAAGATCCAAATCCTAATCGATCCCTTTTTTTATATTTGGATTGTCCTCTCAAATTCAAGTTGGTCGTATAGTGAAAAAGTATAGGTTCTTGAATTGTACAGATTACATTTTATCTTCTATTTGTGTACTTTACATACAAAGGCTGTATGCCATAGCTATTGGACTAAAGCCTTTTCTATAGGTATACTCAATATACGTACATATTAGAAAAGGGACTCAAGTGAAAGTGAGATGACAAAAGTCAAGAGAGCGGAGAGGACGGGGTTGGCGTATTTCAGTGTGGTGGATTTTGGTCGGTGTCATTCTCATTGTCATTGTAACTTCTTTTTTTTTCCTCTCCAGTCTTTATATAAATTGCTTGGTCACTCAGTATGACTCTCACAAGGAGAGAGAGAGAGAGACTGGACTTTGAGACTTAAGCCATGAAGGATAATGGTTGAAAAAAAGGAGAGAGAAAAAAAAAGATCCGGGAGAGAAAATCCGGGATTTAGGGCGTGCAAGATGCCCGGAAGAATTGGCCCATCAAGGGCGTAATGACCAGAGCGAGAGAGAAAGATATTTGTTTCAACCGGAAGAAATTCGATGCGTAGTCTCTCTCTCTCTTCGTGTTAAAATATATGTAGCTGCTGTGTGCAGACATGCACTAGTAAAAGTTTTTTTTTGTGTCCTCTTGTTTGTTAGTGTACATATTTAGAGTAATAGTCTGCATTGCAGCAGTGGAATACATGTACAAGGGAATGAGCTCCCACTGTAATGATACCCGACTTGACTATAATTGCAAGGGACTCGGGACAATTTTTTTGGGGGAACTGCAACGGAATGAGCTTTTTTCTCATCTTGTTGTTTTCTTGTGATTGTGTCTCTCTTGTTTTTTTTCTCTTGACGGGAGAATTTAGATGGACTTTTTGAATCTCTATCTTTTATATGGAGTCGTACTACTACTATTTTCTAAAAAAACGTCATCTACGAGTATGGTGTCGTTGTTGTGTATTTTATTTGATTTTTTGAGTAAAAATTGTTCTAGACAAAGAACTCCACTTAATTCCTGCTCTCCCATCAACTCTAAGGTTTTCAACATGTTCACATTTTCACATTTGGCGTGTAAACGGTTCTCTGTACTACCCATGAGTTTTTTTCCCTTTCATAATAGAACGGGAACACACCCGGGTTTTCTGAGAGAGAGAGACTATAGAGTCATTTAGTATTTTGGAATGGGATTGAGTAACTTTGGGTCAAGTGTTATGTGGGAGACGATGCGAATCTCCCTTTATTTTGCCTGTCTCTCTCTTTCTGAGTAGCTACTGTCATGGCCATGGGTTAAGAAAATAAATGGTATTTTTTTGGAAGTGTAAAAAAAAGTTTGTCTTTATTTTACAATCCTCGAAAAATCCGACTTTTTCTGTCTCTTTTTTGTTTAAAATTAAAGATTTGTTTTTTAAATAAAAAGTGTAAAAATATTTCTCTACAATTGTAGAACAAGTAAAAAAAGACAATTTAATTTTTATAATTACAATTAAAAAATCCAAAAAAGGGGAAATGTGATGATACAATTAATTATAAAAAAAGAAGAAATTGGCTTCACTTATTTCAACAAAAATGCCTCAAGGCAAATTTAGAAATGTTAAAGGGAGACTAGTGTGTAATTAAAAAATATGAAAACAAGAAGAAAACGTCAAGAAAAAGACAAAGGAAAAAGGAGGGAATGAAGAGAGAGAGAGAGAGAGAGAGAGAGACAGAGAGAGAGAGAAAAAAAATGCAATTTAACAATTGTATTGAATGCAATTATCTCACCTCCAAAACATAATTAACATCAGAAGGGTGCAAACATTGGATAATTAAGTTGATCTAATGAGTAGCTTGGGTCAATTTTTTTTTTATAATAAATTTGACATAGAAAAGTCATATTACATTAAACCACCACATACAAAACTGTGATTCCATTCCTAGTCACGATTCCAGTGACTGGAGAGAGAAAGAGAGAGAGCTGGAGAATTGGAAAATGGACAGTGTGGTTGTGACTGGTTGACATTGAGTTAGTTGAGTTGAAGAAAAAAGGATGATGATTTATATGATGCTGATGGAGTAGAGTGCAAGGCATAAACTCATACAAGACTAACACGGTCACATCGCATCACATGAATTATTGATGGAGAAAAGAGACAGGAGACTTTTTTTTCCTCTTCTACATATGCGGACTCAAGGGTCCACAACAAGAGAAACAGAAAAAATAAAGAATGAACGAACCCGTTGTCGTCGTCTTGGTCTCAACTATTTTTTCCACTGTTTCTTATATACGATTACGAATGTATGTAAGTTGTACATATTATAATATGTAACACCAAACTTTTTTGGATATGTGGAAGCCGAGCCCCTCCGAATTGTTGGCGAGGCGACAGTGTTTAGGTTCCTGTCGCCGTCCGTGTTCCATTCCCATCTCTCTTGAGAAAATTCAGGCACAAGGCATAACTACATGTCACAGTCACATTATTTTCTCCAGCCATAATATTTAGTTGTATCACAATATATAGTCTATAGTCTTCTAAATTATATGTATACACCTATGAAGGGAGATGGTTAAGCGTGCATTGTACAACATAGCATCTTATTATAAGAGAGAGGAGGGGGAGACAAGCTTTTTTGATTGTCGTTGTATCGTTGTGTCGTTGTCATTTCACGTTGGGAGGATCATCCCATGGAAAAAATAAACATTGCATCCACATCCCTTCACCTTCCCTCATTGTCTTATGGAGGGAATTGTAAATACAAACAAATGTTACAGGTATCATGTACAGAGAGAGAGAGAATAAAAAAAGTGTCCTGTGTCTGGTGTGTGTAGGTACCCAAGACACAACAACATGGATTAGGGAATATATAAGAAAACGTCTCCTTGTTGTTCCCTTGGACTCAACCAAGACTCAACTCTCAACTGTCTCATGAAAAAAAAGGAGACTCATTAGCTATTCTATGAGGATAGATTGTTAGGTTACTCACACACACTCGCATTTTTATAAGTGAAGGGGCTTGGACTCCTTCAACTCTCAGAGAGAATCTGTCTCTCTCTTTCTCTCTCGTTGTTTTTTTCTGTAAAAGAGTTGGCTGTAGGTACGTTCCTTGTTGTCTTCACCATTTATTAGGCCTGGGTTCATAAGAACAAGGTTTGTTGGGAAGAATGACAAGTACATGAACTTATCTAATGATAAACCGAAAAAAGGAAAATGACAACGACTCACCAAGGCATCTCTCCCTCTCTCTTGGAGTATAGCATGGATTGTACATGTATAGTTAGTTGATTTTTGTGTACATGTATCATAGCTAATTATTAAACTTCATTCACATTCTACTCTGTACAATCCAACATCCTCACTGGAACTGTCTCTTTTTTTCATTCTGTGTCCTCCCTCAGACTTCAATGACAAGGAGGAGGAGGGGGAACAAGTCCTAAGACAAATAATTTTTATTTCTTGTTTCAAGATTATCCATTGATTCTCGGATCATTCACTATTTTTCTTGTGTGTCATATAAATGTATTCATCAATGTACATATTTGTGGAGTTTTTTTTAAAAAAAATGTACAAAAATCTACTTTTTTTCTATTGCAACGAGTCAGCTTTAATTTAACTTGAGTTCAAGACTCAAGTTGAATTTTTGTTTTGGTGGGAATTTATTTGTGCATGTTTTGGACAATTTTACAAATTGCAATAGTTTTTTTTCGAGTCTGAGGATTTGTCGGAACTTTTGACTATATCCAGAAACAAAAATTAATTTTTTTTAAATCCAAAAATGATTATTACATAGCAGTCAACTTTACTATTGTCCATGTTACTTTTTTTTAAAAAAAAAAAAGACAAAGAATTATTTGCAAGTGACGGGGAATTCACTCTTAAAAAAATTATTATTATTACTTAAAACATGAGCAATCAAGTTGAGCTTTCAAATAAACATAAATTCCCTTACACATTCAAGTAGAGTGTGTCTGTACAGGAATTATAGCGTGCACAATTTTTTTATATTTCCTTTTAAGAGATGGCTGTAAAAAATTATTTTTTTTGTTCAAACAACAAAAATAAGACTATCTGTACAACAAGAAATGACAATTAAAGTTAAAATCCAAAGGGAAGTATAATATCTGTACAAGTACACAGACATTGTAGAAATGATAGTCATTTTTAAAAAAAACTAATTAATCTTAATGGAAGGTTGTTAAGTTTTTGCCATCATTGTCAAAAAATCTTGTCCACACATACATTTAATATCAGTCATTCTTCTTTATGAAAATTTACATCTTCTCAACAAAAAGAAGGTGCAAAAAATTCAATTGTTTTATTTTTTTTCTCTGTCACAAATGATGATTTAGTCACTATTAATACCAAAAAAGGCAGTGACCCGATTTTTGACAATTTATAAAAGAGAAAAAAAACAAATATTACAGTCAACCATCACGAAGGAACAAGAAAGAGATAGACAAAAAAAATGGGAAAAAAATGAGCAAAGGGTCACCAATTTAAAGGGCGATGACTGGTTGCGTGATAAATCATTATCTATGAGCTCATCCCCTACTTTGTTGCCCAGCCGCATATTGCCATATTGTAAAAAATAAATGTATAAAAAAATAGTAAAGGGATGGGAATGACAAGCCTATTTAATAAAAATTCAACACTTTACAATTTCATACACGCTATTTGCTAGTACAGATACATATTGTAGAGTTATAGACGTACAATAAGTTGTCAAATGTTTATTTTTTTTTCAAGTCAAGTCACATCAGAATAATTCTTAATGATACCAAAAGGATAATGAAAAATTTTTGTGACTATATGCTTTAGAACTTGATGAGAGTTTTCTGTAAATTCTTTCTCATCATTTCCCCCCTCTTGCTCTTGATCTTGTTGTCATAATCTTAATGTCTTCTTTTTCTCCCTTTTGAAAAAAATGAGAGAAAAAAAAAATAATTTCTTTGCTGACCACTTTCTTGTCCAATTTAGAGACGGTACATAAAAAATGTGTGGAGGTCTTCCTATTTCTTGTCATCACTGTACCACCATCAAGTGATAACGTAGGGAGATAAAAAAGAATAATAATTTTCGCTAAACAGGTGTGAGTGGTTGAATACAAAATGCGAAATTCGAATATGAATGAAGATATATTGTCTCTCTCTCTCTCTCTCTTAAATGTCCATGTGTTGAATGGAAGCACTATGACTTGCATGCATTATCTCTCCATATCATGCAATGCACTCTCCCATCTTGTCTCTCTTACTTGAGTACTTATCGAACCGTACAGAAAAATTCTCTCTCTCTCTCTCTTGAGATGTAACTCTGTTCTGTATAGGTAAAAAAGATGGATATGTATAGATTTTTTTTATTGTGGAAAAAATATATTCTTCTTCTTTCATTTGTATTCTTCCAACATGAAAGGAACGACGAGTAGCCATGGCATGTGACAAAAGAAGTCTCTCTCTATTTTCTTGAGTCACTTTAATATGATGATGATGATGGAAAAGTAAAGTGCACGTCTTCGTTCAAATGTGGAGAAAAAAATGAACAGTTTTTTTTTGACATTGACGAGACGAAATAGGATGCGGCAGTTCAGTTTTTATTTTTTTTATGTTGAGATTTAATACAGACACAACTCATTTTTTTGGTTTTTTTTATTTTTGTGTGTGGTTCCTCTCACTGAGTCTGCTGTGACGGTGACAATGAAAATATTTTTAAGTTTACAGTTCATGATGAAGACTCTTGGATTAATGAATCCTCCTCCTTTCTGTCTCATGGGTAATTAATTTTTATCCAGCTTGGTGATGAGCACCCCCTTTTTTTTAAAGTTTATTGTGGTGAGGTGCTCGCTTGATAATTAAATTAAAGCTTCATTCTACGTAAGGATGAGCACTATCTTTAGAGAAGAAGAATAAAAAAGTACGTGGGGTATTTTAAACCACAAAATATTTTTTTGAGTAACTAATAATAACAGTAATTATTTTTTAAACTGAGGAGTGTAAAAGTTTTTTTTTTGAGGGAAGGTTTTTGTTAATTAATTAAAATATTGGAAAGTATGAATGACATGCATACATAATACATTTAAATTAAAATGTGTATTATTCTCTAGACTCTAGATGCAATTTTAATTAAGTTGAAAGAAGAAAAGAAGAATCTTGAAAAAACAATTTCTTTTTTTACTAAATAAATCCTCCATTATAATTATCAAATTTTTTCTACCTTAAATAGCAAAGTTAACCCTCCTCTTACTTCCGGTCAAAGACTTAAATTTTTTAACATGGGTGGGTGTCTTGACAGTTGACATTTAATTTCTTTTTTTAGCTAAAAATAAAAAAATCAAGAGAAATGACTGCGCCATGAAAAATATTAGGCAACAGGTTAAAAATGAAAAAAAAATATTTTGATGAGTTTATGTACACTGAGATGAAACAAAATGTCTCAAGTTTTAAATAAAGATTGAAGGAGGAGGAGGAGGGGGATGAAGAAGAATAGAAGAATGAAATCGACTCTGAACGAAATAGAAAGAGGCCCTCCTTGAATGTAGCCGACATTTTCATTGTGATTGTAAAGAGGGCTATTCAATGGGGGTAGTGGACAGTTGAGTGGACAAGTATAATGTTCAAAATCCACCATGAAAATTGAATGATTTCATTCCATCTCCCTCGAGTCTCTGGAGCACAGAAAAAGAGGGAGGGGGGAGAGTATATGGACTTTTAAATGTGTCTATAGAAATAAGAGAGAGAGAGGACAAACGTCGTTATTGGGAGGATTGTTGTGGCGTTACCTTTGACTGAATTTTACACGCTGGTAGGTAAGAAACCAGCAGGGCTTTGTTTGGCAAACATACACACTCACACCTTACTTAACTTGAGAGAGAGAGGGTCCTCAAGGAAAACCCACCAGAGACTCTTTGGACAAAAGAAAGAAAAACATTTATTATTTTTCTCGCCTCTCCTCCTCCTATGGCTCAATGCTCTTTGAGATGAGTCTAAGCTCCTGCTTCTGTCTTGTTCTTCCCCGAGTCAAACTCTCTCTCTATATATACAACTTGATACTGGCCTAAGCTTTTTACAAGGCTGTTATGTTGTCATTTACTGATTACCTATCTTTTTACTTGTGTTTCCTAGCCCCTCTTATTTATTTCCCTATTTTTCTCCCTCTTTTTTTTTTGTTCCTCGCCGACTTTATTTGTATCACAAACTGATGATTCCTCATTCTCAAGAAATTGTGCTGAGTCAAATTTTTTCTTAAGATTTCTTTTTTATCTGTATAAATATTTGTCTATTTTTTTATCATCACAATAAAGAATTTGATTTCCCTGAATTTTTTATTAATTTGTATCTAATATAATATTAGTAATATTTAAAGACGTCTCTTGAAAAAGAAATTTGTTGACAATTTAAAGAGTCAAAGTGACCTTTAAAAAAAGTTCGTAAAAAAATAGTCTTTATTTTTTGAATCAAAAAAAACTAAAATAGACAATTGTCTTGTTGCAATTTGATGAGTAGAGAAAGAAAGAGAAAAAAAATGGATAAGACTTTTTATGGTCACATAAATGGGGGCTGTGTGTATAGTTGGAGGAGAGAAAAAAAAAGAATAGAAAAAAGGGCTATAGAACCGCATGGTTAAGGATTGAATAAAGAAAGAGGGGGAGGGAGTTAAAGATTGGATAGTCTGAGAAATAGTTATAGGATAACACTCTAATAAGGACGATAGAATGATGCCTTGGAGTATAAGAGAGGATGTAAATTGCAATTTTATGCTGGATTTTCATGCTCTTCCCTCTCTCTCTCTCTCTCTCTCTCTGGGTTCTATAGAGAGAGAGAGAGCGAGTGTTTGCTTGGTTTTATGGCTGGAGCATCACCACGTCCCTGTTTGATGGATATATATTTATCTTGACTCTCCAGTCAGTCTCTCAGTTAAAGTCGTGTGTCTCCTATCCCCAGCTCCCAAGTTTAATGGGTTTCTCATTGAAAGTGTCTTGTGTTCAAGCCTATGCCTCAACTTTTTTGGGACTCATTTTCTCCCCTCCTCCATTCTGTGCGTCTTCTCTATTGTGGATTTAGTCTATATATTTTAGTAGTACATAATAATATAAAGTTATTCATGTGGGAGAGGGAGAAAACGCCCGGTTAAATTCAATCCACATCCACAATCACGATCCTTCATTGATGATGCTCTTTAGTTACTCTTGACTGAGTCAAGTGACTTGGTCTCTCTCTCTCTCTCTGAATTATGTAGCTCTCTTGTTATAAATAGAGTGGAATCGTCCCACGTCCATCCCACAGACACAACTGAGGCATGAAGCTTATGTTCCCCATGATCCCTCTCTCCCTCTTTTCTGATACATCCCAAAGGGTGACAATGACAATGAGTTTTCCAGCACAAAGTTTTTTGAGGGTGCTAGTGTTGAGGATAAATGTGTTGTATTATTGAACGTAATTTTCTTATCTTTTTAAAAACCCCGTCTCTCGTTTGTTGGCCTGTGATTACGATTAGCTCTTCTTTTTTTGTTTGAGATAAATCCTCTCTCTCTCCCCCTCAAAATAGTTTTGTCACCCCCCATGACTTGTGCCACTGGAGTTTAAATACTGAATCCCATTATTTGTGACCCTCTCTCTTTTGCCTATTTTTAGTGTACATATTTTTCTATCAATATTTAATTTAATTCATGCTAAAGACCTGGTACTAATACTATCATTTTTGGCTAATAGTCATAGAGAAATTTTTTTTGCCATTTTCATTTTGAAGAGAGGAATGGAGGGGGAGGGGAAAAAACGGGGTGAAAGATGATGACAAGGAGCTGCAAGATAGAAATTCTTACAAGTTTGCCCACAACAATGTAAACGAGACGATGAAAAGATTAAAGGGGGAAAATCTACCCAGTCATACTGAGACACACTAAAAATTCTATATCTCCTTGTTGTTGTTGTATAATGTAAAAAAAGGTGCTCACGAGTCATAGAGTTAAGTTGTTTGTTAGACACGGAAGAGGAACACGTGATCTTTTTTTGATGTGATGATTTCTTCCCTGTCGTTTGGCTACTGCATCTCTCCGTTTGGCCACCACAATAATCTTTGTGGTGGCTCTCCAACAGCGGAAAAATCTTGTTAATCTCTCAATGTGAAACAACAAGAATAACAATGCTTTTTTATCTGTACAAACCAACAAGAACACCAGTCGGGCCATTTTTTATTTTGTCTGTCTCCATGTTGGGGCTCCTCATTTCTCAATTGTTCCAGTCACACTTGAATGAGATTAAAAAAATTTTTGGATGGCAAAAATTCTAATAATTGTTCGTTCAATAAAGTAGCCTGTCGATAGACAATTTATTAAATGAAATTTTTTTAATCCTCTCGTTTAAATTTAAGGACTTGAAGATTAGAATTGAAATTATTAATAAAGAATTTGAATTGTGATAAAAAGTTTGGAATGGAATCGATCTGTTTCACAGTGAGACATTTTTTGACCATTCTTTTCTGCAGAATAAAATGGCCAACAGGGCCTTTCTGACTGTGTCGGCTAAAGTTTGACTGCTACGGATTCTCTCTCTCTCTCTGTGAAATAATTTATTCTTATTTAATGTACAGCTTATGATCCTACACAAAGATTAGAATGAGGAGCTGGAATCAAATACATTGAGGACTACGTCTACGTCTCTTCCATGTTAAAAAGAGACAAGAGATAACATTATGTTTGGAAAAAAATATATTTTATTCAATGAAAAAGACATGCTAGACGTGTGCGTCTATAATAATAATAATAAAAAATATTTATTATTATTTTTTGTGTCTTGAAGGGCATTGTGCAGATTTCTTGTTTCTTACAATTTGACATTTTGTCACTTTTTTCTAGTCTATAGGGGGCCTCTTACATGTAGCATCTATCTGTAGGAGGCTACATACATAATACACAAAAAAAATACTGGGAAGCACGGGATCTGTACGTAGCATGAGGTATAAGGAAAAAAGTTTCAAGACAAAAGACTTTTGACCGCTTGCATTTCATTTAACTGATGAAATTGAAGGGAGAGGAAGGAAAAAAAGGGGGCCCCTGAAAAAGGGAGGGTTGAGTTTTGATAATTACAATTTTTGTGTTGGAAAAATCCTCATGAACAAAGTAAATTAGTCTGGCCAAGAGAAAAGGTGTTAGGAGTCCGCCTTGCTGACTGATGAACTGATGGAATGTCAAAGTTGACGAGAAGCTCTTTTTTAGCCCCTCTCTCTATCTTCTGATACAGTAAAAAAAAGTTACGGATGGTACCTTGCCCAATTTTTTATATATAAATCCATCTCCACAACTTCGGCTTCTTCCTTTTTGCTTCCTTGGTGGTGGGATGATGATTGAGAAAACAGTCAGGAATAAATGATGGATTTGAAAAATATTGAGGTGGTGAGGTGAACGCATCAAAGTCTTCTTCTTTTTTTTAATAATAAAAAAATCTATATATAAAGACAGAGACCTGAAAAAAGTGTACTATTACAATTTCTGACATGAATCACCATTACAAATAATCCTAATGATGATCTATTATTTTTTTATTTACTTATTTATTTCTCATTTCCTTCCCCACCGGTTCAATTTCTGATTAATTCATTTGTAAAGTCCTCCATCAAATTTACTAGTATTTAATTTGAAAAGCCCTTGAATTTATTTTAAAATAATAATCCCACTTAATTAGTCCATAAAATGTCAATAGACTTCGAATAGAATGTCTAAGAGACTATAATCTGTGATTGGCCATGACCACAAAGATAATAAATTTAGAATTTGACGATTAGGCTCAAAAACCTTGTAGCTAATAGAGTCCCTCTTGTTGTATTATAAAATGTTGTGTGGGACAATGATTTTAATAACATTTTGCTATAGTTTATTTCACTCTGTAACATCATAACACAGCTCGTGATTTTCTTCAAGAGAGAGAGAGAGAGGGGGGCTCTTCAGTTGTGATCTGAAATTGACAGTGTTCTGATTCCAGATCACGGCAGGTGGTAATGAGGACCCCCCTAGATGTTCAAGATGTATGCTTATACTAATGTGACATAGATTAATGACTCTCGTAGCACTTTTTTTTTACATTTCTTTCGTTCTCTACCTCATCATCAACATCATATCAAGTTGTAGCTTGTTTTTTTAAAAAGTTTTTTGGTGCGAGGTACTACTTGCAGAATGCTCCCGTGTGTATCATTGACTCAATCTGTGTTTCTGTTTTCACCTGAGGAATATCAACGAGATTTTTTTTAAATTATCCATCTCTCTCTCTAACAACTACAAAGAATCTATTGGCTGTTGTAAAATATATTCAATTTTTTCTTGTGTTTGTTTCTCCTCACTTGCTCTGCTCTGGGTGAACTGAATGTTCAGACATTTTTGTTCGATAAGAAAAAAAAATGTCTGTCAATTTTTATACACCAAAAAACAAGATGAGAAATGTCAAAACTACTGCACCCTTCTTGAATATTTTTTTTCTAAAATGTATAATTAAATATCGGACACTGACTTAACATTCTACATTTTTTAATTTCATCACCTTTAAAAAAAATTTTTTTATAATTAATACAAAATACACATTCATCCTCCATTAAAATTAAACTACGTTCAAATATTTTGGATCCTCTAATCAAATCGTCCTTATTTTATACAGAGAAAAAAAAATTGTTTATAAATTTTGAGATGGACTTGGAAGCTCATTAGCGTTTGAAACGAAACGATGGTTCTTGTTCAATGAATGAATGCCTATAGAGACAGAGAGAGAGAGACGGGATGGACAGTTATTAGATGAGGGAGCGAGCATGAGATTTTTTGATTGAAGAACACGTGCCTCGATTTGGACAAGCCCAAGCCAGTCAAGTCACCTCAATGAATGAATGAGAATTGAGGAGTTGTCCAAAAAATGAGCCCCTTCTTCCACGTCAACTTTTTTTCCTTCTCTTCACATTCTCTCTCTCTCTACTACTTTTCCTCATTATTCTTCATCTGTGTAGTCAGTGAGGACGTCAACTATGAAAAGTTTGTTTGGGTTGAGCTGGAGCAATTGACAGTGTCTATCTATCTATATGTATAGAATGATGGTTGATAGTCTATTAAAAAATACACAATACAATTTATAAACACACACACACAGATGTGTCTATACATTTACAATCTTTCTCAAGTTTTTTTTTACAACTGACACCTAAATAGTTTACCACCTACTGGCTAATCTGCATTTTTAATTAGTCGGAGCAAATTGGTATTAACACCCTTCCCCATTCACGAGCTCATTCCTCATTACATTAAACATTTTCAAGATTATCCTTCCTCTCTCTCTCTACACAGAAAATTGTAGACTTTTTTTACAAGTACTGTACTGCATTGTGTGTCTTGTGCCCAAGTCTGCCGGGCTGATTAGAAATAATTACGCTATTCTCAGCCGTTTTATTCTGTGGGAGTACTTTTTTTTATTTATAAAAAAACTCCATCCTCTCCCTTACCGTTATAATCAAAAGTCCCTCATCATGCGTTTTGAAAGAGAGGCAAAAGAAATTGCAAATAAAAATAATGTCTACACTCTACTTCAGTTGTGAAGGCGTTCTTTATTTCTTTTTTTTAAATTGGGCTCCTGGCCTGTAGGAACCACCATATAAAAAAATCCTAGTACAAATAGAATTGAAGAGAAAAATAAATCGTAAATCCTTATTTACATTTATTATCTCCAGATAAAAAAAATAGTTTGATTGCTGATTGGATTCAAATTGAGAAAATTTTGCAATCTGATTATTCACAGCTTAAACCATCCATCTCTCTCTCTCTACAAATAAAAATATTTATTGTGTGGACAGTCCAAAGTCGAGAGGGGGGAGATTTTTACATTGTAAAATGGATGGGAAGAATAGCTGTAGATGATGTTTAACAACAATAAATAATAAAAAATACATGTACAGTGTACAGATATAGCCCCTCTTTTTTTATTGGAGAGTACAATTACGGAGGGGGGAGGATAAAGAAAGGAGAACGGTATGTGTGCGGATAATCAAGATTAAGTGACTGATTAAACGTGTGCTTTTTGGAATTGAACGAGTGAATGTCAGTCTTATTAGAAAATAACAGCTCATCATTTACTGATTGATAGCATTGTTGCCTCTTCTTCTTCTTGATATGAGGCTATGACCATCTCTATTTGCATTTGCCCCCCTCCCCTCTCTTCTTCCTCAAGATGAGATTCGACTCCTTCTTTTTCATGGCAGGAATTTAGTTTGGCAGGGAAATTTATCAGAATGTCGACTGTCGATGCGATGAAGCTTGTTAACCTTACGAGGATTTTTATGTATTGTTGAGTCAAACTCTTTTGAGTTTTGTGGATTGATTGATTCAACTTCTTCCTCTTCTCCTCCCAACAACATTATAATAGTTAAGCTGTATAAATTGTATTGAGTCAATTTAACCAATTTGCATGAGAATTCTAGCTCTACCTCCTGTACTCCTTTAAAGAGGAGTAAAAAAACCCCCTCTGGTATAAAATTCAAATTTTTTAATTTAATAAAATTAATAGTCACATTTCATAATTGGTGGAGTCCAAATTTTTTGGGATAAATTCTTCTCTAAATACAATTTTATGTATGGTGGACTCCACAAAAAAAATTGTGAGAAAAAAAGAGTCCAGTGGTTGTGGTTGTACTGGACGCTGGAGAAGTGTTGAAAATGTATCTAGTCATTAAAGAAAGACTTTGGTATGTATGTTATGTATAAATAATAGAGAGAGATATAATAATGTGGATTTCATGCTCTCAAACTATTTTATCTCTTGCACTTGACTTGTACCTCAATTTTTTCATTCATCCGGTCTCTCTCTCTCCCTTTGAGAGTCCAAAGTATTTATTAAAGGTTAAAATTTAATATTAGGTATGCATGAACAACAAGAATTTTAAGATTGACCCTCCAGCCTCTTGTCTTGTGTGTATGTGTGACTTACAAAAAAGTAAGGTAGCTTCTTCATGATTAAATAAAATGTTTTTTTTTGTTCAAAAATTGAAACATTTTTTAGTTATTCCCACCAAAAAAAATTTTTATATATATAATAATTCAACAAATTAAATATGAAATTTCTTTGCTCCACCATCAAACAGAAATTTAACATGGCTATTAAGCATTAATTTCTTTTTTGGTTTGAAGGCACAAAAAAAAGAAAATAAATGCAGAAGCAGTGTACAGAAGGGAGGAAATAAGAGAGTCTATAATTTTAAAATGTATAAATATGGTAGTGAATTCATTTGGGGGAGGAGGGAGAGTATTATATTTCTACACTTTACACTATAGAGAATGTATAATGTACATGTTGATGTTGTTGGTCCGTCAGTTTGTAATAAGTCATTTCAAAAATGAATGAGTATCGAGTAGGCCATCACACACTCTAGAAAAAAATCGCACACTTGACTTGACATTATATTATTTTTCCATGAACATATTTACGCATAGTGTGTGTGTGTGTGTGTACATTTTAAAAACGGCTTACATAATAGCCATATAATGCTTACACATTCACATTAAGAAAATGCTCCAAGTGTTTTTTTGCTCAATACTTTTTCTCTCTTCCAAGTTGGACAACAATATTTTATATGGTCAAGTGAGAGAGAGAGACGCCAAAAGGTAGAAAGTAATTCTGTATTAAAGACCAAGACTAAATGCACGAGAGAGAGATCAATGTATAATAGTTAATAGTATTAAGTATAAGGGATATGTAAACCTTGATTGCTTCTCCAGCTCCAGCTCCAGTAGTTAGAAAAGTTGAGAGAGCTGGAAGGAAGAGAGAGAGAGTTATAATAAAATAGAGTGTGTTTTTATACAAAACAAGTCATGGACTTGTACATAAAGAAGCACAAGTATTAAATGAACGAGTAAAAACGGGCTGAGTGTGTAAACGTGGCATCTGGTCTACTTGTTAAATATCGTGTGATGAAATATGGTCGTGTCCATGACTTACGACCATCACTTTTCACGCACCTTCTTAGTCTCTCCGTTTTTTACAATGGTCAAAAAATTTCCTTTTACACTTTTGAAATCTATACTGTCACTAACAAGAGTACAAGCACAAGAGTACGCAAAAAATTAATAAGCTCTTTTTAATTCTTATCAAATTTTTTTGATAGAATTCCAGTGTCTTTATTGTTGACAAAAAAATTTCCATATTGGATTATCAGACTACAATTTTACAATAAAAAAATATTTAGTTGGAATGTTACAAACTGTCCATATTATTTTTATTAGTTTTACGTCTATCTCTATCAAGACAAAAGTGTGAGAAAAAAAAATTTCGAGCCATTCCACTTTTTCTCTCCCAATTTCCCTCCATAACTTGATACAAAAATTTAATGGCAGATGAGTAACTACGATTACAATATCAAGCCAGTCGTGTCATCTTTTTAGAAAAAGGAAAGAAAATGGACAAAAAAAGTTGCATAATATTATTATTGAGTTTTAAAAGTCTTGAGAAGTTTTTGTCTGAATTCAAAAAAATGGTGGTGCAGTGATGCTAGTTAGTTAAAAAGTTTAATCCATACACTCGTGCAATAGAAAGTGATATGGAGTTACTGGTTATTTTTTTTTTGCCGGCACAAAACATTTGGAAATATTTTAAGTTGAGGAGCATAGATCATCCGGTTGTTAGGAGTAAAAGAGAGGTATGCCTCTTGTTTTTACACGAGAAATGAGACCCCTGAATTTTTCTCGTGTTGCATAAATAAAAGGATGATGATGGATCAAGGTAAAACTTTTTATTTTTTTCCTTTTGGTCTTCCCTCCCCTGGAGGAGTCAAGGTGTTGGGCTCTGTTTGTAGCCCAACACCAATATTTATGTAATTTATAAGTAGGTGCTCGTCCACACACACACACCAACGGCACAACACCATGTCTAGACCACGCAATCGACTTTTATCCATGTGCTTGGGCTCTCTCTCTCTCTTTTGACTTGAGTGTGTGCACCTTTAAGCCTGGATATATATTCCTAGAGCAATTATCAACTAGATTTACGATGTCGATAGAATTATGTATTCATCCTATGTATAGATACATGTATAAGACTGTGTACACATTTATCCCAAATCGACAACATGCGTAATATACTCGTACTCTTGTATCTGTACAACTTGTACAAGTCCAAGGGCTCTTTATTTTCAAAAAGGCATAAATTTCACTTCTCATTCCTTGTTCCTACTATTGCCATCAGCTAAAAATTTTGGATGGTCTATTCTGGTAGCTAAACATGAAAGAGAGAGAGAGAGGAAGCAATTTTGTCATTTTTTTAGAAAAAGGATAAAAGATTGATAATAATTATAATTATTTCATTTTTTTTCATGTACGAGTACCACTACATGGCTTCCTCCTTTAGTTAACTTTTTTTTCGAAGAGGAAAAAATTAAAACTATGCCCACAGACATAGTCCAATTTTTTTGTCTTCAGGATAAAAAATTTAATAATGAAATAATTAGGAAAATTTTAACATGATTTTCAGGAGCAAAAAGGGAAGTTTATCTTTGTGGGTCGGGAGGTGTAAAAAAAAGGAGATTCAGATTCATGAATAATTTTAATAGATTATTTTTAGATACATAAACTTTTAATGGATATTTAAATAGTTGGCAATTCATAAAAAATAAAGTTTTTTCATCATGCTATTTCTAATAATTATCTCTTTGTCACGTGACTCTAAAAAATTCTACAGTCTAGAGGAGAAATTATTAAAATAGAAGCCTCAAGAAAATTAAATATAAAATCTGTATAAAAGAAAGAAAAAAAGTTTAGAAAAATATTTTGACTACAAATACAATGAATAAAATGAATTGAACACTTTTGTTAGTTAAAATAGAGAAAATTGGCTATTAGTTTTTGTATTCTAAAAAAAGGAGGAGAGCTTCTGTCTGTATTTTAGTGGCCGACGGATGGATTCAAATTCTCTCTCTGTCTCATGTATTTTGTAGGGATTCCAGATGTTAGCACATTTTAAACAATGTGCATGTTGTACACCCTCTCAAAAAAACGTTAGTGGATCATGCATTGCGTTTTTTTGTGAAGATGTTTTTACCTTATGAATTAGGATCATGTAAAAGTTGTTAGAGGATACTCTGCCTCTCCGTGGAAGCCGGACGGATGGACTTTATTATACTCCCCCTCTCTCTCTCTCCGATGAGATATGGTGACTTTGAATGAGTTTTATATATAATGATAGCAATGGCAATGGAGTTTGGTGTCTTATTTTTTTCGAGAGTACATACACGTACACACACAGGGATGGTATATGTGTTTTTGTAAATGGAGGGAATTGAAGAGAGGAGCAAAAAGGAAGGAGAAAAATTACACCTGCCTTAACGATTAATATAATGATAGGCTTTTAAAGAACATTTCATTTTGAGGATCCCTTTGACTCTTTGACTCGACTCACACTCAACAAAAACTCAACTGAGGAGTCTCCCCCCTTGAGAAAAAAGGGACAGAAGAATTGACGAGTTTTTTTTTCTTTTTTAAAATAAAGTTTTGATCATTTTAACACACAAAATGTCCATTCAGAGTGTTAATGTTGATGACGATGGGCTATGTTTATCTCCGTGTGAGAGTAATGGTACTAGTTTGAGAGGGTCTAATTGTGTCGTAAATTTAAATGGATAATTTAGCATGTCCTTTACCTTTAATTTAATGAAAATGGGGGACTTGACATAATATTTAAATTATCATGAGCTATAATGTTATAAGAATAGAATTTAATTTTGAAGAATAATTTGTTAATATAAGTTATTAAATTGTGATTATTATTGAATGTGCAGGTAAATCGGCCGTTAACTATGAAGAAAGAAGGAATTCAAACGAGGAACAGGAAGTTATCCTCAAAGTCTAAAAAGAAGAAGGGTTGTCTCATTCCTGATGTCATGAAACCTTTGGACAAAACTGCCTTCTCTTCATTCAACCCCGCAGCTTCCGCCATGTCACCGTACATGTAAGTGTCCTGTCCCACCTCTCCATTTTTGTCCTTTTTTTATTAACAAATTAAAAAAAAAAAGAATTTAAAGAGCCCTTAGAGGCAATTTTTTCTATTCAATTTTCCCCTTTTAAAATACAAATCAATGAAAAAAAGAACAACTAAGAACCAAGTGTTCCACTGATTCATCATTTGTTCACTATTTGAGACGTCAAAATTCCCACAAGCAGTACAATTTTTTTTATTGAAAGATTTGATATAACTAACAGTACAAGAATTCAATACAAAAAAATATTTTGAGACTAGGACCCACACACATTGATGAAATTAAAAAAAATCCATCTGTATCTCTAAATGTTATTTAATATAAGAAATGGTAGGAAGATGTGATGGAAGAGTTTTCAATTGATGATTGAGTTGAATGGTCGATTAGATTAGAAATTGTGAATTGAATCAGAAGAAGAGGAAGAGCAAAAATAAATTGTTAGACTCTCACATTCCCCTTGGAAAGTACAAGAGAGGGTTGAAGTTTTTTTTTAAAACGATTTACAAGTTGCCTCTCAACTAAAAAAGTTGATGAATTGTTGAGGATGCTGAGTTTTCAACTGAGGAGGTCTGCAATTAATGAAATATTCTGAATGAATGAATTTGAACAGGTATCACAACGGCGGCATGCATCACCATCACAGTGGAACAATGGGAGGCGGATTTATCGGTGGGCCGTCGGGCCCACCGATGGCTATGTCAGGCATGGGGATGGGAAGTCTTGGACTTTCTGGTCCAGGTTTAGGTCTTGGCTCCGGATCTCTTGGTCTACCCGGACATAATATGAGTGTAAGTTCCCTTTTTTTAATCTTCATCTTCTCTCATGTCTCTCTTCTTGTAGTGTGTCCGTAGCATTGGGCAAAAAAATTGGCATAAAATGGAGAGGCTGACCATTTTTAAATCATTTTTTTATAGGCGGGCTGGAGAACGGAATATACATGAATCTGTGAGTGACACAATTAAGAGGAAATAGTAAAAAAAAAAAATCCTGGAATTTAGCAGCAGCAAAAAAACCCAAAAAATGCCAACTTGACAAAAAAACACAACTGTCTACATCTACCCAAAAAAAACAATAGTTATCACTCCACCCCCACTTTTCTAAATTGAGAAGCGAGAATTAAGAAAAAAAGTTAACATGATTATAATTGTGAATGGAATTGTAAGGCAAGAGAAACAGAGTCCCTCAATTTAATTTCCCTTCAACTTGTTTTTTTCCTCTTCTTTTCTTCATACCACGACCATAACATTAAATATCAGTTTCTACTTGACTGATCTCAAGCCGGAAACCCCCCTAAAAAACTAAAAGAGCCAAGGACTAGTAGAAATTATAGTTTTTCACTACAATATCCTCACTAGTACTTTTTTCCTTAAAAAACAACAAGAGAACAAGTTTCTACACAGTCAATTGGGAGGGAGATGATCCATTGGAAGATTTGGGCTCGTGTCCGTTGAATTGCGGGGGAGCAGCAAAAAGCAAAGCCCATGCAATTAATTAATGTGAGGCACCGCAACCACGACCGCAAAAATTACAACAAGCCCACTGGGCAGTGGCCAAAAAGGATTATGGGGTCTAAAGTGTTTACTCAACCAGAGGGAAAACATGAGACTACAATAAAAAAAACAAGAAGTTTAAATTAGACGCAATCAACCATCAAGATAAAACTTAAAAAACGAATCCTCAAATAAAAATCCTTAAATCCAAACCAAAAGCCCAGTTTCCAATTTTGGAAGAGTCAAGAAAAAAATATTTAATTGGCTAAAAGAAACCAACAAAAACTCATTTCCATTTCACAAAATTTATGCTGCTGCTAATATTTAACTGGACATGAATTTAATTTTTTTTAAAAAAACTAAATTTAATTTTTTTGTCCCCTGTACTGTTCACTTTAAGTTATAATTTGGATTTATAAATAATTTTTTTCCCACCTAAAGCCAACTTTAAAAATGGCAATTTTTTTTAAATGTTATAACTTTTAAAAATAATTGAAGCATTTATTTTATACACACGTCATTTCATCCCGAATCTACCGTTTAATTATTATTAAATAATTAACTATATTTATACAGATTAGTCAACATGAATGTTACACTTTTTTAAAAAAAAATTAAATAATACCCGAAGATTGAAGCTGCTGCTTTTTCAACCGTCTTCGCTTCATTTTTACATCGAGTAAAAATTAAATGAAAAAAAAATGATATAAAAAAACTACATTTAATTTACACACACAAAAATGGAATACGCAGTGACCAAACAGAGTTACCAAAAAAAACAATTGAGGGAATAGTTACTATATAATATATACATATATAGATACAAAAAAATAAACATTGAGTATTTATTTCTACTTGTCAACTATATTAAAATTTACAACAGTGAAAACTTTGTAATAATTAAATATCCATTTATCTTAAGTGTTCCCCCCTCCCTCACCCCTCTCTCTTTTATAGAAGAAAAAAAACTACCAAAAAATTTGCATTTAGTGTTCAAAATGCAAAATGAGGGGAAATCAATGAATTTGTCAATTTCAAATAAAAAAATATTTCCTCCCATCAAAACTGTGCGTCCTCCCCCACCCCACCCCTCTTTCCACATTAAAAGTCTTTTTTTAAAAAAAAATGTGGAATAGAGAGTGAGACTGTTTTGAGAAAAATGTTTTTTTAAAAAAAACCAAATGTTACAATTTACATAAATTATAAAAAAAATTGTAAAACACTTTTCATTTGTCAATTTTGTTAGTGACAGAAATACCCTAAAAAAAATATTTATGTCTCAAAGATGAAAACTACAAAATTAAATATAAAAGTGTATCAAAAAACTACATTTAAAATGTAGTTAAAAATCATTTTTTTGTAGTATCATTTTTTCTACAAATCGTCAAATGTCCCTCCTCCTCATAAAAATTTTTGAGTGTTTTTTTTGTGCGTACGTCAAGAATGAGAATGAGGACTTAAAAAAATTGTAAATTAATTTAAATTTTTGAGAGTGAAATTTATTTGCATGGGCTAACTACAAAACTAGTGATATGAATAAATCCAGTTTTACTCGTAAAAAAATAGTGAAAAACAACAATGAACTAGAGAAAAAAAAGTTTGTGTGTAAGTTTGTTTGTGCAAAATATATATATATATACAAAAAAGCCATGGAATGCAAATATTTACAAAATAGAAGACCAAAAAATTGACAATTATTTTTAAGGCAAAATCAAAATTAATTCCCCATCTCACTTTCATTTTTCTCAGTTCTCCACAAGTCTTTCCATTTACAACCGAAAGCAGAATCCGTTTTTTACATTTAAAAATGATGACAATGACGAGGAAACACACACAAAACAATTTTTTGGAGTACCCCCCCCCCCCCACCCCACCCCCTCTACCTATTTCTGCAAAAAAGGGGAAGTTTAAAAGTGCAAAAGAAATAATTATTTGTTGTGCAAATTATATTCAGTTTCATTGTGAATTTAACTTGACAAAAAAAAGGAGAAAATTTAATTTTTCACACAGTCAGAGTGAATGGTTCAATGGACAATGATAAAATTTAATTTAATTTTGGCCATGATTAATTTTAATTATGACGAGCCATATTAAATATTGACAATTTAAACTAAATGTTGATCTACAATCCACACACACAACAATTTAAATAAAATACTTATACGCGGAATTTTGAACCAGTGAAGTGATTTTTTTATAATTAATTTAATTTAAAAAAGCAACCAAACCACTATATGACTACAATTATTATTATTAAAATAAATAAAATTAAATCAGTTTGTCTTAAATAAAATTTAAATTTAAGTCGTGACACTACAGATATAAATTTAATCAAATTGTATATTTAAAGAAAAAAAATATATAAATAGTAATTAATTGTGTACATATAAATTTACCTACAATAATTTTAGTATATTTTTTAATATATTGAAATGTCAAATTGTCACAAAAAATGAGTCAAGTTTTTTTTTAAAAAGAGTCTCAAAAAATCCTTTTTTTTGTCTCGTTCACAATGACAAAAAGAAGGGGAAAAAAGTCTCTTGTTTGTATAGAAAAAAAATAAATTCTTGTTTCAATTTTTTGTTTCAATTTCTTAAAGAAGAAAAAAAAACAAGTCAGTAGTTTTTAAAATAATTTTACATTTTAATTGTTTTTATTTATTATAAAAATAAATACCTGTACTATATTCAAATGTAATAAAGGTATTTAGCACCAATTTAAAAATGGGAGTTGAATGAAATAATTAATAATTATCTCCCCATTTAAACAGATTTCAGTTAATCACAACCCAGCACCCTTCCCAATCACACAAAGCCACTTAGATATTAAGTCGTTACTTTAATTGACAGGATAATTAATTTTTCACCTGTATTTCTAATTGAAAAAGACATGGACAATGATTTTCCCCCTTAATTTCAAGTTATCTTTAGACTCTTGATAAAGTCTAATTAAAATAATTAATTTCCATTTATCCTCCGACAATAAATAGCCAACTCTAATTAATTTCTCCTTCCAATTTGTCTCTTAAATTAATTTATCATTTTTGTGTGTGTTTCCTCCATTGAACATTCAAAGACAGTTACAGTTTTTTTAAAGAAAAAAAATGACTTGTAATATTTAAATTATTAAATGTAGACAAAAAGGGGAAAAAACACAGAAAATTACAGGTAAAACAAAACTACAATTAGTGATTTTGTTGGCGGTAATGAAAGATATTTAAAAAAAATCTACAGACAACAACAACACAATATAATGATACCTGTATAAAATATTTAACGATATAAATTTAAGAAAAAAATTAAATTTAAATTAAATGATTAAGTTTTAAATTGATTACTATTTAAAATACCCTACATAAATATATATGGATACAGATAAAATCTATTTAAGATTCAAGTTTTAAGAAAAAAAAAAAATTATAAGTCTACAGATAATTTAATTATAAAATATATAAAAATAGGAAGAAAAAAAAGGTTATAAGAATATTAAAAAAAAATGATATTATGTTCCACAACAAAAAAAAATCCACACGTACATAATAAAAAAATGACGTAAAATAAAAGTTTAAAAAAATAATGAAAACAGAAAAAAATACAAGACTCCTCCTTCATAATCATTTTCTCATTTTTTGTCTTTAGTGTGGCTAAACAGTGGAGAAAAAATATAATTTATTTATATTCTGATTCCAAATTCATGTACAATGGCGACATACTTTAATTACTTAAATTTTTTTTTTGCACCGTCTCACATTCATAATCCCATTGAATTTTTCATATAAAAATCCAATTCATAACACTTAAATTTTGAAATCGAAAAAAGCCTGAGCAGCCAAAAAATGATTAAAAAATCTCAATTGATAATAAAACAAAAAAAAGTTAAAGTTTCTACACAAAAAAAACAAAGAAAATTGAGAAAAGAAAACTTGTCATAATTATCGATTAAGGGGTAGCTAAACCACAATTAATAAATTAACAAGTAAGATCAAGCCAGGCCGAAAAGGGGAGGGGGGCAACGATAAGAAATTGAGAATCAATATCCCCTCCATTCCATAGGAGGAATGTCAAATTGTCAAAACCATTTATTTTGGGAGAAAGAGGGGGGGGGGGAGAAAAGACAATCGGGGGGAAAATAATTAAACCAAGACGTTTCTTGTTCAAAGTAAAGTGGTGGACATTTAAATACTTAAGTTGGAAAACCCCATATAACTCTCTTGTATAGTTATAAGTTACACATTCATCATTAAAAATTATATACCAAAATGTCAAAGTAGTGTACCCTACACCGAAACCCCGTCTCGACAAATATGATTCCGTGTTGATTAGTCAAGAGAGAGAGACAGTTGTATGGTCATAAAGTGTAATTTGATTGTCATGCCATAAGATTTTTAGAAGGTCCTTCTCTCATTTTTCCCATAATGTTTAATGTTATATAAACACCCAGAGAGAGAAAAGCTAAAAGGGACAAAAACATTTGTGACATACATTTTAGTTGGTTCTACTCATCAAATATTATACGGAGAAAATATTGACCACTAAGTAATTTATGTGTCATAATATTGATCAGTGGTAAAAGTCACAGTTTTAGATTACGAGTAAAAACCCCCATGCCAAAAATTGTCTCCTGTACAGTCTACAGATAAAATCCATTAGAGAAATATTCCTTTTTTTGACCAAGTCCATTTTCACCTTCTAGCCATTTTTTTAAATGTAAATATTATGCAGCATAATATAATGTAGAATTTTATCTCTTATTTTTCATCAATTTTATTCCCACAAGCCCAGTGGTCATTGTCATTCTTTTTTTTTATTGCGAATTTTTTGATATTAATCTCTCCTAGTTCAATGTTGAAGTCCAGTACTAGTACCAGTACAGCAAAAAAAATAACAAGAGAAAATTGACCAAAAAAACATTAAAACTCTCTTCCTGTACCATATCTCATGTATTGTTATTGTTAAAATGTAGAGACTCTGACGTCATAATCTTTTTGGTATGTCCATCATTAAAACAATTTTTTTACAGGTAAATTATTTACGAGATACCCACAAACAAGAGAGAGAGAGAGAGGGAGAGAGTAATGAGGGGGATGGTTTAATAATTTTGTTTTAAAAATTATGTTCCAAAAAGACGGCGGTAGGTAAATAAATGAGATGAGAATTGGGGCCAAAGGTGAGAAAAAGGATGTCAGCCGTCACAAGTCGTCGATTGGTCTTCCTCTCTCGTCCTTGTCTCTCTCTCTCTTGTACAAGTCAAAAAAATGATACATTTTTCCCATGTACTAGACCTACAAGAGAGAGACATAAGTTCATGTAAAATTCCATAAAATAGTCATCTCGTCTACTATCTACAGTGCAGTACAGCCTTAAAAAAACATTTTTGTCTTTTTCACAATTCTTGATAATTGAAAAGAATATTATGCAGAGAGAGAGAGAGAGAGAGAGAATATATTTAATTGAAAAAATAAACTCACAAAACTAAGAAAAAAAGAATGAGGTCCAGGTTGAAATAGAAAGAGTACAAAAGCTTTATGAGTTACAGACTTACAGTAGAAAGTCATAAAATTGAGGCACCACTTTTATATTTCCGTACAACAACAAGCCAGTCAGCCAGCCCTTGTTGTTCTTTTACCACCATTGCCACTCAATTAGTTAGTAATTCTCTTTTAAAACAAAAATGAGAAAAAAAAAGTTTTTCACACCGTGCCATTTCCGCTCTACAATCCACATTACAATGACTACGCTTAAATATTATTTTAAATTGTACGTGTAACTCTACGGGATAATTTTTTTTGCACTTTTTTCTACATTCTACAGTGTACCACTTCATTAAAATGGTGACTACTGACACCCTGGCTCGTCATCACAAATGTTTTTAGTCATTTTAATAAAAATTATTTAAGTTTGAATTCGTCTTTTTCAAGATATTTTTTGGGGAATCAAAAAAACAACAAAAGATTTCTAATCAATAAAAAAAGGATGAAGAATATTTTAGTATCAAATTATGACTGATCGTGCTCAACTCAGCTTAGAGATACTCTCCCTGAATCCAAACACCGAAAAAGAGTCAACGTCACCCGCCGCCCGTCCTCCCGGTCTGGAGAGAATGAAAGATGGGGAAAAAGTTTGAAAGCGTCAGATTGAATATAAAAGTTCGTTTGACCGTGTCAAATCCATGGCTTATCAAACTCTTGCAGACCAGCCAGGAAAGGAGACAAAGAAGGAAAGTTTCAAAAAAAAAATTGTTGCCCTTTTCAGTTTACTTACATGACCATCATCATATTTTTTATTATGGTCATGAACATTCTCTATACACATATAAGTCAACCAATATCTCTCTATGACCAACTTTTTTGTTTTCTTTTTTTTAGGGAGAGAGAGAGAGAGAGAGAAGGACATTTTCTAGAAAAGTTGTTTTTTTTTCAAAATGTCACTCTAATATTTCAAGCTCCAATTATTTAACAAAATACTTTAACAGTGAGCCCCTCTCCAGAGTGAGAGTGACGTCACAAGAAAAAGAGGAAAAATTGTTTCACATATTCACCCAAAAATTTGTCAATGTGTACTTTTCCCATGTTGTATTGTTATTCTCACAGATAAAATTTGGGGAGGTCAATCAACGCACGATTTGACAAGTATTCTTATCGAGTAAACAAAAATATTTAAATATTTTTTGTTTATTGTAAAATTAAAAACAATTTATTGAAAAGTCAATAGTTAAATTTTTGCCTTTAACTTTGTTTTGATAGAAAAAAAGGAAAATGTAAATTTACAAGAGAAATCACAATTCCTGACCATTTTGTAAAAAAAAATACATATTGAAATTATTTATTAATTCCTTTGTTTTTTTTGTGTGTCATCCCATTCTCTACATTCGAACATTTGATTCACTTTTGTTCCATCACAAAAGGTTTCTTGAAGAAAGAAGAGAGAGACTCTTTGAAAGAATATTTTTCAAAGGTTTGAAATTCTACATTAATTATTTAATTAAAAACAACAAGAATTTAATCCTTTTAAATAGAAAAAAAATTCTACTTGTTACTCTCAATCTTACTTCTTACCAACATAAAAAAGGTTCAACACAGAAAAGACACACAAGTGAGGAAAGAGTGCAGCGATGCGATGCAAAAGAATAATTATTAAATTCTCTTTTATTTTATTATTGTGTATTTATAAATTATAATTAGTGAAACAAACTTTATATTTAAAAAATTATACGTTTCTAAATCATTCTTTTATTTATTTCAAAAAAACAACTATTCTCTATTTAAAATCTATTGACTTGTTTAAAATTTCTATTTCTATTCTAAGGCAAGACAAGAGAAAGAGAGACAAAAGTTTTTATTTGAGACTTGTTGAATTGAAATCTTAAGTGTATTTGTATTTTTAAACAAAACAAAAAAAAAAGACTTTTTAAATTGTCTTTATAAAAAAGAGAGGGGGGTTGGCTCAAAGAATTTACTGGTTACATTCATTCTTCATTATATTCACTAATCGTTACGTTTATTGATGGGGCGTTTCACTTTAAACATTTAAGAAAAAAAAATAGTTTGAGAAAGGTAGTCTCTCATTAAAATATAAAATGGCACTCCATTTCATTGGCCATAAGGGACCCCTTTAAATGTTTTGACAAACCTAAATCATAAAGACAGGATGAACAATCAGAAACCTCAGAACTCAAAGACGGAAGAGAAGCCAAGTAACAATTTTCACTATTCATTACAAAAAAAATAAATATTTTCTATAGAATCATTCAAAAGTCAAAGCTAATAGTAATAGTCATCCCATCTTTCTTTTTCTATTAAAGAAAATGTATAGACATTTTAAAATATGTCTACCATATTTTTCAAACAAACAAAATAAAAGGTAAAAGCTTGTCCAAAGTTGTTTCTCCTCTTTTGACTTGTCTCTCTCTTCTTTGACCAACCAAACGAAAATTAAAAAAACTTGACGGATGTTCCTTCTCCTGTAAAAATAAATTCTATAAACAAACGCAACAAAGACTTTATTTGTAATCTCACCTCCTCATCTTCCATCAACTTTTTCTTCTTCTTAAAAAAAGAAGAACAACAAGAAGAATTAAAAAATCAACGGAGCAGCAAAAAAGGGAGGTAAAAGTAATCTCTCTCTGTGACTAAGAATAATTTTTAGGATTGAAAACCATTAAATGAAACTCAATGATAGTAATTAAATTACTCATTTTTTTAAAAGAAAAAAAATAGCACAAAAAGGCGGTCCTCAAGTCAAAAATAATTTGCTAAAAAATCTTGACTTTTAGCAAAAAAAAGTTTACACGTCTTTGACTTGAAGAAATGTATTCTGTCACTTCAATTTAAAAATTGGAGAATCTTCTCCATTCTCCATGTTGATCTTAATCATTTTATTTCAAAACAATTTTTTTGATTGTCTATTTTATTCGTCAGTTAATAGACTTTAAAAAGAAAGAAGAATGAACAAATTTTTCTTGAGCACGAGCTCAAGAAAAAAAAATTTCTTGTTACTTCTTTAAACTTTATGTTCTACATTCCATTCATTGATTTGATTGTTATTTTATATTTGAATGGGATATCTACATTGTAAAGCAAGAAAGGCGGAATTCTATTGTCAATTGTTGAGGCTGGTTTTTGACTATTGTTACCCCCCTCCCCCTCCCCCTCCTCCTTCTCCTCCATCTTCCTTCTACATTCTAATTTAGAATTATTGTAATATAAATTCTCTGTATTGTCTGTCTTGTTTTCTTTACAATATAAATAATCGTCGTAAAAGTTTCTATAAAAAATATATTAAACTTTGTATTTGTATTGTTGTTTTACAAACTATTTGGTATTTATTTTGATATGAAAATGGTGTTTGATTATATTTTTCAACAAAAATATTTGTTCATTGTTCACAATTCAACGGCTTTAAAATAATAAAAAAGATTTAGTACATTTCCTTCTGTACAAATCATTTTTATCTTCATCTCATCTCCACACTTTATTTTTATATTGATGATTACCACATGACGCTGGTTGGACATTTGAATGCAGTGACCAAGACGCAGACCAAAAAGAAGTTTTTTGAGGACATTGCCAATGTTCACCGGTCACTGTCATTGTCGGACCCCAGTTAAAAATTAAATCTTTTTATTATTAGCTTGTCCATTCCCGGCATTCCCCAAAAATCCTTTTGTGAAAATATTTGACTAAAAATAAATCCATGAGAGGAATTTTAAAGGGACTAGAAGAGTTTTGAAAAGAATAAAAAATATTTAGAATAAAAAAAGAGACGGGAGGAGGAGGATTGGCGGTAGGATCGAGGAAGAATTTGAAGAACAAGAGAAGAAGAAGAATAAAGAAGAATTTCGCTCTCGTCATCCTCCTCTTCTTGTTGAAAATTTCAAGATCAAATTTCTGGCATACCTTTCTCGACCACCAGTGTCAAATGAAGATCAGGACCGCATCCAAAACATCCAAACCAAAATTTAATGAACAATCGCTGTTAATACAATGCAAGTCTTAATACAATATTAATATAATTTAATGCTTCGTGATATTGTAATACATACTAAATAATAAAGTATTACTATTTAATCGATATGTCCATAATTTTAATCTCCTATTCTCTCTCTCTATAGACATTGGTATATGTACATTAATGTATAGATTGATCCCATTGCTGTCATTTTTAATTCAAAGTCTTCTCCTCTTCTCTATAGAAAAAATAACATTATAGACGTACATGGTTGATTTTTTTTCGACCATACACTCGACGTCACTTTGTACAATGGACTAAATAAGCTCAAAAGCTTTTGTTGCAGATCAGACTCCTTCAATGGGATGGTGATGGTTGATGGGATGTTTGTCGTTTCCTTGACTCGAGTGGATCATCATGATGAAGGAGCAAGAGAGAGGATAAAAAAAGATGAGAAAAAATTTAGGCACGAGCTCATCCCTACAAGACGATGATGCCACATTACTAATTAACCAAGAAAATTAGCTTCAAAGAAACCAGAGAGAGAGGGACAAAAAAATTCATTTTTTTCTCTACCTATTAGTTTCCATCGTCTAACATGGAACTCATCATCCAAGTTAAATAATGTATGTAATATTATGACAACTACTATTTTTCCCTTTATAACAAAAGCATACCTTCATCCTCATCCCTGTACAATCAATCTCTGGAATGTGTAAGGAAGCAAAACTCTCATTATCAATTCTTCTCAATGATATATTTGACTACACTCATGATTTGAGAATTGAGAATCTTTTTTTTACTAAAGTTATTTAGCCAGTCTCAGTAGTCAAAACTTATTTGAGTTTGGACAGATGAAAACTTTTACAAATTGCCACAATTTCTTGATTGACTTTTGCATATCCATAAATATTTATCCCTATCCAGGCCATGTTTAAGAAGCTAAAACAAATGTAATACCAAAAACTATTTCTCTTTGTGTATATAATTGTACAAGTAACATGCTGTTCTTTCTTGTTGGTTGGCATGTTGAGGGTGACTGGCATCATTTCATGGTTGAGTTGAAACATGGCATGGTAATCATGATGAGCCTGATTTATCAAATCCATTTTTTTACTCAGGTGCAAAAGCAACAACAACAATAGAAAATATATACAAAATCATACACATATTGCATATTCAAGACAATGTCCCAACAATTTTTTAGTCTTTGTAAATTAACATTAAGTAAAATTCAATTGCAAATCAAGAAAATATCATAATTTTCTTTAAACTTTTTCTTTTCATTTTTTTATTCTTAAGCTTTAGTTAATAGTTGAGATGAGACTTTTAATTCAAATGTTTCATTTAATATTTCTAACAAAGTCGGTTGGAGGGGGGGGCGGCTTGGCACGCTTTCCCCTCTAATTTCTATCTTGATGCACAGTGGGAAGTCTCAAAACAACAAAAGGATTTTTAGCCCGCACTCCTCCAAACCCTTGACAATAGTCCCTACATAACAAGTCCCTACAATAGAACTAGCCGGCACATACAATATTACCCCCGTGGAAATTTTCTCAGCCTCATCCCAATCTCTCCACATTCCAATCAAATGTTACAATTTATTTGAATAAAATTGGACACAATTAAAAACTACAACAAAATATTTTAATCATGTAAAAATTAATAAAGAAAAAAAAGAGTTTGTTGAAAAATGACTAAAAAATTCATTTAATTTCCACACGTCTCCCACAATACTCATTCCAATATTAATCCAAAAAATACAAACAAAGTTTGCAGCTGTTCTCCTTCTTTTTTTCAAAAAAAAAAAGAAAAATTTTTGATGGTTATTAATTCGACAGACGGACGGTTGTGGTCATGATATTTAAGTGTGCTCACAAAATATAAAAAAAGAAACAAGTCAGTTCATAAATGAATGTAAATGTTCATGGAGAAGGGAAGGGATTTTTTGACGATGAGGAATGAAAAGTGTCGTGCCCGCGTGTGGACGACATATTAAGAGAGTTCAGGAAGGAATATGAATACCTGTGGACTTTCTATCCGCTTCGGGTTTTTCGAAAGAAATCAAAATCAAAAAAAAAATACATACACATATATGAAAATGAAGTGACGTGGTATTTCAAGCTGACGTGATGAGAATCTTGCGTGAGAGTCACTTCATATTCATTGTGAAAATATTTTCTAATACAAGAAAAGAAAACAG
>JAQIVZ010000323.1:0-78264 GCA_034700945.1 Arrhopalites spinosus
GTCTTTTTTTCCTATGATGCTTCATGAAGAAATGCCGAATTTATCAAAAACGACATGTTTTGCTGGTCACCCTGTATGAGTCTCATCAAAATTTAGAGCGTGCCAATGCCAAAAAATTGGGATATAATTTTTTATGTACCAGAGTTCTTTGAGCCGTACAAATAATTTCTATTCCACCACCGTATCGGGGTACATTGATAGTGGTCATGTAGTACAATTTGGGTGAGCAGTAAAAGGCGCTGACTAGCCACACAGTTGCATTTATTTTCTAGATGAAACATGAGCACAAACAAATATTACATCACCGGCACATTCAACACATGAAACTTACCTCGTATTACAAAGAATTGTATAAAAATTGATAGAAAAAAATATAAAATGTCTGAACCAGACAGATATCAAATTTTTTTTCTTCTTTTTTTTTCTTTTAAGTTTACATGTACGAGCAGTGTACATGGAGTATTAGTATGAGTAAAGTACAAAATTAAGGTTTTGTTTACTCACCCGTAACCGGTTCAAAGTAAGAATTTGTCGACAATGAAGTGGATGGATTATGGCAAGGTATCTGGAAGAATAAATGAGAAAAGTTGAGTTTATTTTTTTTCTCTTGGTGTTATGTTTCACTTTCTTCTCTCTGTCTCTTTTTTTGATGAAATTAAGAAAAAACATGAAGAAACGTAGAAAAAAGAGACCAAGACACTTGAAAAATAATTCACGTCTTGTTTTTCCAGAGAAAAAAGAAAAAACTTTTTAATCCCAAAATACACTTAAATGTACATAGAGAAATAATCAAGTTAACCAATTAATTGGATTAGAGGGAAAAATAATTACCTTTCAATTGAAATTACTACTAAAATGAGAACGGAACTTGTGAGGCTTAGTGCATTGACAAATTGGTACCTAAAAAATTGGAAATATTTTTTAAATTATGGGAATTTCATAATAATATTTTTGAAAAAGAACAACTTTATTACATTGTAAGTACATTCACTCACATTTTACAAAGATAAACCCCCAGAACCCAGCTACGAAGTAAATAGAAAGACGGGAATCAATATTAGTAAAATATTCCATAATTTGATTTATGGAAAATGAAATTTTTTTTGTACGATCCGATGGTGGATGAATTATTAATATCACTTTCAATTGAAATTGAAAATGAAAATAAATGTAGAAACTACTACGGGTACTTACCTTTGAATGAGGTAAGTAGATAAATTTTGATAAATGCAAAAAATTCCAACACATAAATCCGCCACACATAAATTAGCCAAACAGAATCTTGTCGTGATCCTCATCTTCCAATGTAAAGTTATGACAAGAAGAACCAAAATATTTCCTACGATGTCAAAATTAAAAAAAAACATGAAAACATTTTGAATATCTTTCTCTTCATAAATTCTAAACTTTTTTTTCTTCTTGAAACTTAAACTTTAAACTTACCAAAAAAACATAGGACAAAGACAATTGTGTAGAGAATTATGAAAAGAACTCTGACATATAAAATATCAAATATGTAATCATTTTCTTCTTCATAAATCTCTGTCCTATTTGTTTCATTCATACTGCCCCGTATGACAATTCTCTCCCTTTTGAGAATCAGTTTATTTTAAAACATTTTCCACTATATTTTGTTTAGCTTGGGAGTCTCCAGTGTCCCAAGAAATAGAAATGATTAAATTAATAAAACTAAAAAACATGGAATGATGGGCCTCATTAAATTTGATTTCCTTTGATAATTGACACTCAAATAAATTTCCATCACGGTCACATCAAAATTTTATCACAGTCACTACAAATGACTTTTCATGGATGTGGGGGATCAGGTACAGAGGACAGAAGAACAAAAGAATTTTATTTTGATTTTAATAATTAAAGTCACATTATTTAATATCACAGGCTAACTCACATTGATAATTTTGATAATAATTTTAGAGGGGGAAGATGAACACATGTAGTAAAAATTATAGAAGGATTTTTTTGTTGAACTTGTTCCTTCCGGAAGATGAGCTCAACTCACCGTGGCTGGAGGAGAACTAAAGCCGAGTGCTTTCTCCAGTGAAAGTTTTGGTCTCTCTAAAATTTGTCTAGAATGCTCTTGCTCAGACTTTTCCCTTCCCCCCACTCTTGTTATTTTATCATGTAAAGAATTTTTGCACGTTTTTTACTCACTCGTGTTCTATTTCTATCATCAAAGTTTGCGGAACTTTCATCTTCATCTTCATTATTATCAACAGATTTTAGTGTGGTTTGTTAATTAATTATTTCGGGGGAGAATCTCATCAACAAAATCAGTTTTTGATGGAGAGTAGAGATTTTTTACCACTAAAATTTTCAAATGTGTTATACAAAACTCAATTAATTTTTGTCTCAAATTACAAAGTACAATAAAAGTCAATCTTGTTAAAAAACTTTTTTGGTAAAGGTTTTGGTAATTTTTAAAAAAAGTTTTTGGTTGTATCAGTATAAATTGTATAAAATAGATCACATCACGATGTATTTTATTGAGTGAAAAGACATAAAGTGTAAATAAAAGATGTTTACATTTACCGGTTTTTCTTTACTTTCTGTCGCTTACACAATTTAATGAAAGGTCATTCAATTTCCATTAGTTGGGTAACACTCACGTAATCTCTTTATTTGTAGATGTGATCTGAGTCTCAATTGATTCGTGGGGGTAACTCCATTAGAGAGAGAGACATTATTATTTTAATTGGTCTAGAGACTAAGGGACACCTCAGAACATGAGACGCCCTGTGGAGTTTCATTGTTGAAGTGTTGTGCATAGATATCTCACATTTTAACTATTAACTTTAAACAAAATACTGAATTTAGAGAGCAACTTTAGTTATAATTGTGTAATTAATAATCATTGGAACTTGATTCTTGAAACATTTATAGACCACAAATTGAACTTTATTTAGAATTAAAATTATGTGAAATTCTATAGACACGTGTCTATCCACGTCTTTTTTTAATGGAAGAAGTAACTTGAAACTCTTTCAGTTTTTATTCAGAAAAAGTGTAACTTTTCCGTGAACCAAGTCAAAGTCATCACAGCAAATAGAATCGAATCCAACAATTTCCACTCCAGAGAAACCGACAGGGAAATGCATAGAAGCATAATAATTATAAAATAAAATTGTAATTAAATGGATGGCAAAGTGATTCTAAGTATATGCATTATAATTTCATTTCGTTGAATTATTTTTTAAATGAACAATATATGAGTAATATTCATGCTATTGCCATTTCAAGGAATCAAATAAATTAGTAAAATGAATGAATTTGTTTTTTTTCAACTAATTGTAAAAATACATAATGCCAATTTTAGTATCAATTAAAGTAGACCAATTCGTAGGAATTCAGTCAATAATTTTTTCCTTTTCCCAAAATGAACCAATTTTAATTATATCAATTAGTGAAATGAACCCTAAAATTTACACTGAAGATTCAACAGTGATACAAATACATGTGATTTTCATACTAAAGGTTCAGTGACCATGCTCACCACACCTCATTTGAATTCCTTCTCTACTTGATTACTTTTCTGGAATTTTCCACGCCGTCAACGAGACAAAAGAAAAGATTCCATTGCGGTCAAAGGTGACCCTAGGAATGCTTGCAGAATAGGAAATGATTATTCATAATTAAAACTGAATTAAATTCTATACTTCAAAGTAGATTAATTCGTCAAACCTAAAGCAACATTTAATTTACTTTCTCGTTTTCCATCCCACGAATAAATATCACGGAAATAAAATATTGGATTTCTAATTAAAATAATTTGAAGGATTCTAGCTTTCACCATAGAATTTCCTATGCCAATTGTACTACAAGGCATGTACATACATATTAGAGAGAGTTTCTAAGTTTTTCTGCAGCGTAGAAATCGTTCACAGACGACCTTCACTTTCTCTTCATTTCAGACGGGGTTCTTTTGAATCTCCTCTGATTTTAATTGTCAAATCTCTTTAATTTTAAAGTCGACATGAATTAGACTTGTGCCCAACGACGAGTGGTTTCAATTGTTGACGAGATGGACTCTCGTCACAAGTCTGTCCCACCACTCGTCCCACCAAAATCCCCACTCGTAATTAGCAAACATTTATCTCAACCTAATCTTCTCCATCATAAAACTCATCAAAAAAGATTGGACAACTTGAAGTCAAGTCGAGATCAAGAGGATGACCTCCCAAAATCAACGGGGATACAGGAAGATGAAAAGGAGTCAGAAATGGAAATTGTGGAGGATTTTGTGTCAAATCAAAAATCTTTTGACAGTTCAACATTCAAAGTTCGAAGAAGTTCATCTCTATCCAGGAAAAAGTCTCAGAATGATGACCCGGATCAAGTTGTCAAAAATATTAAGTGTACATCAACTGAAGTTTTAAATTCAAAGTCAAAAAATTTTCTTCCATCACCTCCAGTCATGTCATCCTGTCGTTTTAGCCTTCCATGTAAATTGTCCAAATTGTCTCTCAATGGGAATGAGTCTTGTGGTGAGGGTCCACCTGAAATTAGAATATTAATTAATGATGAAGAACCAAGACAAAATTTTGAGTCTACACCTCGACGACCTATGAAACGAAAGAGTCAAGATTATGATCGAAATTTTTTGAGTGAACATCATTCAACGAGTGGATCGAGACAAACGTCTGATTTTTGGTTACCTAAGGTCAAGGTAACTCCTTCAATGGTGACACAATTGAATGCAGAAATTTTAGCCAATTTTCAAGGCACCATCATGTCCGAGAGTCGAGATGAACAACATCATCATCGTGTCATTCAACTTTTGTATGAGTTTTTGTCCAACAATAAATTTCTAAGTTTAGATGAACGAATAACCGATGTAAGTACTTTAAAAAATAATTAAACCTTTTCCAATTTTAGTTATGTTATAGTCAATTTGTGCTAATTGAGTTGTTGTATTTTTTAGGCTATTGAAACAATATCCACAAGGATTTTATCTCCATCAGATGATGAAATGTGGACCATTCTCACATCGCATCAAGTTATTAATGTCCAATGTTCACTAGGATCTCTTCAAATGTCTCCCAATTTTAATATCTTGACAAATATCAAAGTTGTTGGATATTTTTCAATAAATCAAATCAAACGGATTTTGGTAAGAACATACCTACTGTTTTTCATCAAATTTAAAGCATATTATGTGTTACTTGAAATTAATATGTTACATTTTGAAATCCTGAAAAAAATTAGACTGACCCTGACTTGTCTTTGGCCTATCTTGTTGGACCTAACGTTGAAATTGTAACCGGAGACTCGGTCAAGACTGAAAAGCTCATTAGGTACAAATTTATAAGTATCAAATCTAATGCTTCATTTAGAATAATTGACTTTCTTTATAATAATTTGTTATTGTCAATTCATAGTTCCATTTTGGTATCGGCTCTTCGTTGTGTACAAAAGTTTTCTGGGCCTGGACTACTGAACGAAATAATATTACCTGAAACAGAAAAAACTCAACAAGAAGATCTCGAATCTCAACCAATGCCTTCAACTTCTAGCACAAAATCCACTAATGTCAATCAACGGTCTGGACTCAACAGACCCAACTTTCTTGAAGTTTCTAATGTGTCTACCCTTGAAATTCCTTCAATAAGTGATGCATTCAAAAAAATATTTCCTTATGAAAAACAAATTTTTCATTGTTCAGCAGTTGTGGTTCAATTTGAAGAAATTTCTCCGGATATTGAAGTCCCAGTCCGAATTCAAGTGGCTGATGAAGGGACTGAATTTCGGGCTTCAATTTTGAAATTAACGTGAGTTCAAAATAACTTTACCAATTAAAAAAGTACATAACTAATTAAGATATGAATTATTTTATGTATATTTCAGTGGTTGTACTCTTACATTTTGTAATCCCATCCGTACATTTTTCACCTACAACCCGAGTAAAAAGTTGTGTAACATTGATGTAAGCAATCCAGAGAAATTCTCGGTGAATAGAATTGAGTCACCAAAATCTAATTCATTGTTTGTGAGTCATAATGAAGAATCCTTTCTCATCGAGACGGGAGGTAAGTTATGGATTTAAATATTTTTTGGAAATTTTGTACTTCTTATCAAATTTTAAAATTGTCTATGCTCTTATGTCTTAGGACCCCATTTGGCAGAAGAAATATTTCAAAGGGTTCATTCAATTCAAAGGATGAAAAATAGTGTTTTAATGGTACCTTACATAAATGACTATTATTTGGCTTTTTATTTTGTCTATGAGAGTTGGATAAAATTAATAAATTATTCTTTTATATTACAGAATGGAAAACAGGTGGCTCATATCTTCATCACTGGACAGTCTCTTTTGGCACTGAAGATTCACTCTTGTGAAAATATATTTCAAATTCCTCTCTTGAATCTCGTCAAGTTACACAAACCAATTAATCAACCGGAAACTTGTATAATGGTTAGTACAAATATTTTATAATTTCAATTACGATGTGTTACGAAAATGATTATGAAACAGGAACTGGAGAGTACGGAGGCAATGGATTTTATTTCATCGTACAGTCCATGTTGGTCCTTTACATTTGCCACAACTGGAGCTAAAACGAAATTTTTACATTGCTTACATCGAGTTGCTCCCTTGTTAGATCCAGAACAACAGTAGAAATTTGAGGACTCACCTCATGACGTGGTCCTCATCATCTTTAAATCTCATTTTTTGCTTCCTTCTTTGAAAAAAAGACGAAACTCAACTGACTCTTCCTCTTCTTTTTCTCGCATATTATAATAAGTACCACAGTATTTAAACTACATACTCGTCTTAGTCATCGTTTCTCAATCATTCTCAAAATGCTCTTCCAGTTTATGTAAGCACTCGTGAAAACTATAGAAAATATTAACATAATGTATACGGTACTTAAACAGGTTTAGCAGAAAATTAGGAAAAACAAGTCTCATTTTATGCTATAACTGTAGCAGACTGTTAACTCAATATCCGTTCTCTATTTCTTGCTGTACTACAATTATTATACATTTTGACTTTTGATGCAAACAATGATACATACATAATTTAGATGTGATGTTTTGTTCCTATCATTTAATATTAGAAGTAAGTTTTATTTTTTAATCTAATGATGAAGATTAATTTTTAACGTAGAGAGTCACTTCATTTAAAAACATGTGATGATATTTTACCTTAACAGTGTCCTTATATTCTACTGTATTCTATACTCTAGTCTGTATTCATGAGGATTTGATGCGTGAGAACTTAAATCATGACACTACAGCACCTCATCCATAGAAATCTTGAAATTATTCTATTTTTTATATAGCAGTTCAAGAATCTAAGTAATTCATTTAGAATTGTGTTGTCTCCAGTACATGAAAAACTATGAATTTGCTTCTCTGTGATGTTTTATTCCATTTCTACCAAATTGCAATTTCTACTCCAAGTTAGAGGAGGTTACTCTTTTTAAAAAATATGATGTTGACAGAGTAGTTAAAATTATATAAATATTATGCAGTAGCTTTAATTGTTTTAATCTGTAATTTAATAATGCGCATAATAATTTAAGTACTCACTATTAATGTTACACATATTTGATAGATATTCAATAAATCGATTCTCGCCTCTACTTGAAAATAATGACTAAATATTCATAATGATTTTATTTAAACAAATAGAGACAACAATTAAGTTATTAATTGAGTTGCTGACTGATAGTTGTTCATTAATCAACTAGTAGAAAACATTACATACGAAGAAAAATGCATTCAAGTAAACTTTTATATTAACATACATTTTACATTCCATATTTCTCCTTCCAAGACAGTCTTGTTCTATTGAGGATTGAATTCTTCCATCTTGCACGGAAATAGTGAACATCATTATTGTCTAAGATCATCTCTTTGCGCCTTCTAAGGATGCTTTCAAATTTCCTATCATCCACTAATGGGTATTTTTCTCTCAAAGCTTCATGGTCACAATCAGGAAAGTCTGCAAGCATCGAACAAATTCGTGCTACGTGATATCTGAAAAAATATAGACATTTAGTTAATTACTTTTACTTTACGTTTTGGATAGTTACATTGCACAATATCAAAAGTGAATATATATCGAATTTTTGTTCAATTGACACATTTTTGAATTAAATGAATCTTACCTTTGCAATCTAGTTTTCCTTCGCCTCTGAGCTGTTCTGAGCATACCAAAAAACTTTCGTTTTTCTAGGTCACTTGACTTTGGCTCTGCATCCTTTGCCTTCATGTACTGTTGATTTTCATGCATGGGTACATGATGTTCCTCAAACTGTCGATATTCTGGAAATCCAAATACATTCTCAACTTCTTCACCGGATCGCTCTCCAGTTGTGCCAGTCTCCAGCAAAAAATATGCTTGATTTCTTTCTCGAACTACTGCCTCCAAGTTTTCCATACTAATTTCTACTTTGTCATATCTCTCAGGATTAGGAAAGTATTCACATTCCTTTTTTGCATCATGTTCCATTGACATTAACATGTTTTTTTCTTTAAGAAGAACATACCTTGAAAAAAAAAATCTTAAATCAGTACAAACACCAAAGATGAAGGAAGATAGGTCATAATTTATAATATTCAAGGCATTGTTGGAGACTTGGAAAATGAAGGGATGAAGAAATTAAAACTAACCATAATTTATGTAGCTCAACATTGCTTTTTAAACGAAGTTCATCCACGAGCCAAGCTCGACCCACTTTGACCTTCTTTTCTCCCCAACACTTTTTGTCATCAAAAAATTCCATCAAGTCATGTCTTACACATGTAGTTTTAAGTCCTCTACTAGGAAGAAAACAATTAGGAGTCTTTGGTACAGTAATGGCAGACAGTTTCGTCACTATACTCAGTGAAAATAGTCTTGAGGATATTTTGCTAAACATTGTTGTCATCTATGGTAGAAGTGCCCACTGTCAAAAAAATAAAAAAATAAAAATTCAATAATGAAACATTACAAATGATAATTTATAGCATGCCGGGTACAAAAATAATCTAACAATACCCTCTTACTCGATTTATTTACAGACTCTCCCAGTAATTTCATATATAAAATATACATAGTGAGAGCAATAACATTACGATGTTTAAACTACAATACATCATTTCTTATTATTAATTACATTTAACTGTAGACAATAATAGTAAAAAAAAAGTTTCTCCATTCAGTTAGCGGTTAGTCTTATTGGATGCATCAAGAGCAAAAAAAACTCCAATTTAAAAGAAATGTGTTTACCCTTTTGTTGAGAATTTAACTTTTGTGACCCATGACCCTAATTAAAGTACTGAATAAAGTGAATAAACTTTCCAAATTCTGAAAAAAAAAGTTTCGAAAAAATCCGGAATTTACGTTCAAAGTGTGCGCGTCTGACCATAGAAATTAAATTTAAATATCGACCATATACACATTTAAATCTACGGTATTTAGTTTGATTTCAAAGGAAAAGTTAAATTGTCAAATAAATAATTTTGTGAATCGAATGTGATCAGTGCCAAGCTGTCATTGCCCTCATATAGAGGTATTAAAAATTGAATACTCACACCAGGTCAACTGCCAATGGATTCACTTTTTGATCGAAATAGGGACTGAATTCTGGAGAGTTGATTTTTTATTTTAAACAATACAAAACCATTTCAGAATTATTTTAAAGAACATGAGGATGCATTCTTACAGTAAATGCAATCCTAATTTGGTGGTTGGTGCAATTCTAATTTTTTCAATTATTGTACTTTACAATTATTGGAATGTATCAACTTTAAATCGTGACCTGATAGCTCGACTACAATTAAGGTAATTTTTGTAAACATTTATTATTTTAGAAAAAATCTTGACAGGCTTTCCGTAACATCCCTCTCATTTCATTGAAAAGTTTATCAATGAAATAAACAATGAAATTGGTTTTGATGACGACAAGTCACGGATGACCTCACAGGAGGTCAAAAAGTGTCATAAAGGGACCACCACCCTATTCGGTCTGTAGACTCAGAAACTACGGCTACATTTTAACAGGAAAAAAATAAAATGTTCCTCATGGGTTGTTACAGGTTGAGCATTAATGATTCGGCTCATATCTATAAACGGTTGACCTCCAAAGGTCATCAAAGGTTCATAATTTACCTACTTTTCTATGTAACATGTTTTTTACGACCGTTTTCTATTCGGTCAACGGATATTTATCAAACAAGGGTAGGATGACAGATGTTAACCTCCTGAACATGCCACTCTGTCACAAAAACTTTATGACTTTTATTTTGACGTCTAAGGGTCATTTTGTCAAATGACCTTTACTGGTGACTCCTTACATGAGAAATCCTCTGATTCATGGATCTAAAAAATTCAGAGAGGCCCCTTTGAGATGATGTTGAACATTATTCCATTTTTAGACCATATCATGAAACTAAACCGTTTGACCTGTAGAGGTCAGTGAAGTGTTTAAGGTTTATTTGGCCCACTTTCGAGTTCACGGATGCCATCTTTTTCGTATTAAATACATAATATAAAGGCTTGTATTTATAAAAAAAGAGTTGTTTCATAGGTTAAATTTAGAGCACGGATTTGGTTCTGTCATAAAATTATAAATGATAAGGTTCAGATTTAAACATTCGTAAATCTCATCATCTTTTTATGATTTCGAGTCAATTTTTTGCGGCTTGACACAATGGAATGTGTAAGCTGTAGCCAAAGAGCAAACAAACCCCATTGTGATTTCGTGACGCTCTTTTTTAACTACGCGACATATTATTATTGTGTCATGTCAATATATTTTTTTCACCAATCCAATGAATGCAAATGTAGAGAAATACAGTTAAATATTAAATCCTACACGTTGCAAATTTGCCACATATACCTAGTACTAAAAAGTATTCAACAGAAAATTATGATGACTCTTTCAATTAATGTTCATGTTTTGTATCTTATTGTTCATTTTACAGTTCTAAAGCCAACGAAGTACTTGCGTCAAATTTAGAAAAAGTCCAGGATGACAAGAATAAAATACAGTTACAATTACAACGAGAAGAGAATCAAGGAAGAGAGGGTCGAGATCGCATTAATCTTAAGGTTTTAAAAAATACTAAATAATCCTATAAAAAGCCTTTTAAATGTCAAACAATGGGCATGTTTTAACATATGTACATATTGTCTCAAATCATGTAAAACCAGTATAGTTTATGAAGCGTAATTGTATTTATCACAATAATACTATTTATTTTTTTTACAGGAAAGACTTCTCAAAGATGTTCAAAGTGAAGTAGAAGTTGCTAAACAAGATGCACAGAATTGTCATGATGAGACTGTAAGTCTCAAGATTATAAACATATAGAAATGAAAAGACTCACCATTTTGTTACAAGAAAAAATATGACATTGTTCTTTTTTTTTATTTTACACATAGGCTGCACAAGAGACTAAACTTCAATATCAAACCAAGGAGGTTGCCGACTTGAAGGAGAAAATAACAACATTAGAGGCTCAAGTATTTGAGAAAGCTAGTATGAATGATAAGTTGGAAGGAGAATTAAGTGACGCAAAACAGAAAATAGAGGATTTACAAAAAGAATTAGCTAATAAACCAACAGTGGCTTCCTCAAAATCAACGGCAGCGGAGTCTGGAGCTAAACCTGTCCCTCAACCCGTTGAACAAGCCGCACAGGAGCCCGTTTTGTTCAACGATCCTGCCGGTATTTTTTTTTTTGACTATTTGATGACATTTATTCATGACACTATCTGAACCATGATGCTGATCTTCTTCAAAATATTTTTAAACTCTCTCACTTTTTTTAGCATTTGCATTAGTACATTTTATCCTAATAATAATAGCAACTCTATTTGTGTAGTTTAACTTTTCTTGAAAAAAAACAAATCCTCTTCCTTTCTCTCTGTAAATTGTATTTTTGTTTACGTATTGTATTATTCGCCAATGTTTTAGTCTTGCTTGTATACAATAGTAGTATGTAGTACATTGTATGATTTCCTTAGTTTGCTTTTTTTTCTATTGTCATTCACTATTAGTCTGATATATTCTGTATACCTATTTGATGCATGTGTCTGTTTTGGTTGGTTTTTATTGGTGGTGTTGGCTGCTACTACTACTACAATACCGGATTGATACTTTTATTCGAAATATGAAATGCCTGATATTTGAATTTTGGATCAAACAAAACAAATCAAAAAATATACAGTACCTTACCCAAAAGGATGGATGAATCCAAAATTTTCTAAGATGATGGCAAAACCTAAAGTCTCAGTTGAGGAAGTTGATGTGGGCATTAGAGGCATCATTCCACACAACTCACCAGTCATTCTCTTTGATGACCCTAAAATGTCAAGGAAAAAGGCTCGTTTCAGTGTTGTGGATCCGCCTAAACCCTTAAATGATCGTTACATTTTACATCAAGTAAATAATGACGCTGGTATTTTAATACAGAATATTAACCAACTGTTTAATTACTCTAGTACAATGCTTTATATTTATATTTATGTTACTTAAACTCTTTATTATCCATTTGAACATTATGATTGTGTTTTCTTTGTTTTTCTTTTGAATCTACAAAGCAGGAACTTGGCTTTCTAGTTATGGTTGTGATGAGACATGCTTTTGCTTTTTTCTGATACATTTTGTTTTTTTTGTAGGATCAACTCCTTCTCTTAGTCTTTTAGCCTCCTCCAAGAAAATATTACGGTATATTACTAATTTGAATGCTCTGAAAAAATCTACTTTTGGCGTAGGCAGAAGGAATGTCAAGCGTGTTAATGTCAAGCGTGTCAATGTCAAGCGTATTCCTTCTCTTGTGAATTTAAATGTAACCTCAAAATCCAAACTCCTTATCCTCTCCAAATCCAAACCCAAACGTAAAATTTGTTGGCTTTTCTTTATTTTGTTTGTAATTTTAAATTCATTAAAATTTCTTTTCCTTGTGAAAACTTTGTTTCAAACGTAGAGTAGAATTATTTTTAGACGAGTATTTGATTGACTTTTTTTGTAAATTATCAGCTATGTTATGTTTTAATGTTACATTTTAAATGCAAAATACTGATGAATGAATTTTGTCTTTATAGAGGTACAAATGAATCCTAACATGGCAAAGGAACAAAGAATACCAGAGCCATTAAAACAACCAAGTAAAGTTGGAGCAGAAGCAGGAGGAGGAGAAGTAGATGAAAATGAGATTGATAAACAAGGAGAAAGGGAGGTCGTGCCAGGAAATGATGGTGTTGGTGTACTGGCCGTTCCAGATCAACCCAAGGAAGACAAATCTGAGCTTGACAAAACAGATAATCAACAAGTTCCACAACCCCCAGCTCAACCACAACAAGGGGCTAATTTAGATGCCCAAGAAGATGATAAAGATGAGAAAGATGACAAGGATGATCAATCTCCAGATGGAATGATAGCAAAAGAGAAAGAGGTGGAGGGTGGTAGGGATAAAGACAAGGAGAAGGAACAGGAGCCTGTAGTACCCGCTCCTCCAAATGTGATTAAACACGCTGAAGCCCCCGCAGCTCCGTTACCTATTCCTGGAGCACACAGTGGCCAAGACGTTAGAGAAGCTGCTCATCTCAATAATAATCTTTAGTAGAGAGACAGAAAAAATAATGATAATATCCTAGCCTAAAGTGCAAGTGGAGGAGTTGGGGGAGGGCCGGTGAGCCGGTTCAACTTGTGTTTTGTTATTTTGTATTATGAAAAAAAATCTCCAGCAGACTTTTAATAATCTCTCCATTTTGCGTCATAATCTTAGTATTTTTACGATTCGTACAATTACAGCATGTTGGACAAAATGTGATCCATCTCGTCATCATGACTCATCTGTGAAGAAAGAAGAAAATCAAATAATTTAAGTAAATAGATAAAGACATGAATTTTTATATTATACTTCAGTAAAAATAATATTGCTCATCATCATTCTTATGAATTCCTAATGTAAATGCATGTTGGTAGAGGAGAATTTTCATAGTGACAAGTTTTTGCTTTGTGCCCATAGGTCAAATAAAAGAATAAAAGGACAGAGTTAAATTGTGAGATGTTTCCATTATTGTTAAAAGAAAATGTACAATCACATGTACGTTAAAATAATATATATATATTACTTTATTAGCCAAGTATAGACTATACTCATAATAAAATAACATTTTTTATGAACTTTTTGTCCTTGTTTTATTGTAAGGAGTTCCAAAAAAAATGTTTATTGTTAATTATTATTATTTCTACACATTTAATTTTATGGTCAGTGATACTTATTCCAATTAATTCAATTAGTTACACTTTTACTGACTTGCCACTGTGTACAATACAATGATTGGAATAAGCAAGAGTATAACAAAAAAAAACTGGTCGATAATTATTCACAAGAAGAAATACGATGAAGAGAGAAAAAAAGAAGAAAAAACAAAAGTGTCAAATTTTACCTCGACTGACTTGAGTGCAATCTGTTTTTAATTAATGTTATACTTTAATCTATAGTACTTTATTAGTTCTTGAATCATTTTACGTAAACACTACCACTCTTAGGGGTTAAATTATATGGACTCTTAGATAGATAAATTATTGAATTGAAATTAATATTGTTCCATCATGTTTATAGTGAGCAGTGAAAAAAAGTATTGGGAATTTTTTTTGAGAGAAAATGACGATATTACAATTTTCTATTGTTGTGAGATTCAGAAATGTTTATGAAAATAAAAAAAAATTGCTTATAATTCGTATTCATAATGTTAATAATATTTAAGGATTTACAAATATTTAAGTTTAGTAACATTCTCCGGCTTTGTTGTTATGTATTTCCTATTACATAGTTTTCCAAAGTATTATGCATCAATTTCGGAAAGAATTATTATTCAAGAGCGGCTTAAAATTCTTCAAGTTATTTATTATCTAGATTTCATCGTTAATAAGGAGCAGTTAAAAAAAGACAACGAATATTAAAAAAAATGCAAGGGAAAAAATATGATGGACAAGTATAAAATTATTACGAATAAAAATGTATTCACAATTTTTTAAAGTAAAAAAAAAACTTTACTGGTGAGAATCATAATATAATGCATATTTAAATATTATTTGCATTTTAGAGAAAGAAGGATGTAAATTCCTTGTTATAAAAACCAATTTGCATGTGTAGAGTTTAAACTTGAGATGATAAAAATCATGATTTTTGAAAACTTGTTTATTCTCAGTTTTTGCTCTTGTCTTTATGCTCAATATTTACTGAAGCTGGTTGCTGGTATTTTTTTTTAAAAAAAGTAAATTATTTGTGGAGAGTTTCTTGTCTTTTTTAATTTTTAAATATTTCATATTGCAGAGTAGAATTAAAAAGTCTTTCTTTTCAGGACTGGAGAAAACATGAAAATGTGATGATTTTGCCGTTATTTAAATATAAAAGTAAAAGTGAGGACGCTGTCTTGAGTGTTGTGTTTTTTTTGGAAAATAAAGTTCCTGAAATTGTGGACTTTGCATGACACAAGACGGTCGAATAAAATGTGGAGAAACAAAAGTAGTTTTTGTTGAAGGAAATGAGATGAGGGAAGGAGAGAATCCTTAAGAAAAACCGGTTTCGTTTTTCTGTTTGTGTGACCGTGAGACTGAGAGTTCCGAAATGAGACAAGGCAAGTAGCGGCTGGATTTGTTGTGGCTACCCTCTCCTTTTAATTATTCATTACTTTTTCTACATCATAATCCCCCTCAATTTTTGTACACAAAATAAATACACAAACTTAAAGGGAATTCTCATTCTGGACAGTGTATTCCTCATTATTGTCTCCACTCATATCCGTCATTGTGTCCACAGGAAAAGTTGAGAGTGAGGAAAAATAAATACTGGGCAATTTTTCATATATGTTTCATTTATGTACCAAGATTATTATTTAATACGAACACAAAAATTCTGACTTGTTTCAAACATGTTTTATCCAATCGTGGTAGAAAGAGATTCCAAAAAACTATTAGAAAAGTTGATGGCCATTTTAATTGACAAATTAATGATTTAAAAAATATTTTTATATAGAGTAATAAATTTTTGGCACTTTAATAAAAATAATGTAGCTAAATTTGAGTCATTATCTCTTCAATTTTCACACAATATACCAGTTTTTTAACACCTTTCAACTTCCTTTGATATGAATATTAGTGACAATGAAAAAAAACAGAAAAACGTCCGCTCCTATTCTCCCTCCCTCTTTATCATTATCATTTTAAACTTAATTTCATGAGTGCAAAAATCTTTTTTTGCAAATTCTCGTAATAAACTTATTAATGTACTAAAATACTTTTTTAATTTATTCGTGGATAAATTATTTTGGTTTATTGTCCAAAAAACCAAAAAAAAGAATTAGTACAGAAGAGTGCATCTAAAATCTTGGTTAAAATTCATTTGTTGAATGGGATGAGCCCCCCCCCCCCTCCCCCTCCCTCACAGTACATAAAATGTACCATGTACGTAATTTACATAAGTAGGGAAGGTATTTAAGGGTGATGAGAAAAATATTTTATCAAATGCTACACATAATATTCTTTCCTCGTCAATTTCATGGAGGAAAAAAGAACTTTTTCAGTTTGTGAACGGTTCATTCAACTTTCTTGACTACTGTCCGTGTGTGTGTGTGTGTGAAACCATTCAAACTTGTTGGAATTTATACTTTACTATACTTAACTTATTATTCCATTAACTATAAACTATTCAATAACGATACAGAGTTCCCCCCACCCACACAAAGCAAACATGGATCTCTTTTGCATTATGATTATAATATGACGTACACTTTTTTTATTATTTCTTGTCTTACGTTTAGCAGACTAGTCCTCCTGTAATGTCTACAACTAATAGACACCATGGAGGAGCATAATCCTCCATTAAATTGTGAGAATCAGACATGTTCGTCAAACTACCACAAAAAATGGTCACTGACGCTTCAAACGAGAAGAAGAGGGGGAGGGGAAGGGGTGAAAGGTAATGACATGAAAAAAGATTTTTTTTTCAAGGAAGACAGTATTTTTCCATTTAATGTATAAATTGCACAATAATATCATCTCTATGTCATTACGATTACGAGTGTGTACAATCACAATAAAGTTCACATCCTACAATCTCTTTTTCTGCATGTAATTTTGTGCAACAAAATTCTAAAATGTTTTTTTTTTCTAAAAAAAATCTAAATCCTCTCTCTCTCTCTTCCTCTTGTCCTACGGCCAGTTAAATAAGTACTGCAGAATGTGCAACTACATAAATATTAATTCACATATTTTTGTATGAATGTAAACTTAATACTAACGAAGTACATAACAATTTTCCTTTGAAGTGTACAATTACAATAAGCGTTGGTTTCTGTGAAAAGTCAACAAAAAAAAAAGTTTGTCAAAATTGAGTGCGTGCATCTTTGGTGGAAATGGATTAAATTTAATTAAGACAAGGAATGAAAATGTATGACATGGAAGAATGAGACGGGGAGGATGTCACAATTATTTTATTTGGCTTTTGAAACATATTTCTTTTATATTTTACATGTTATGATGCCTAATGGGGAGAGAGAGAGAGCTGACAGGGCCCGGCAAGGTTTATTATTTCATTGAATTCATGGTGTCATCCTCATCATAATTAACATGTCGTGTAGACATTTTTATGTACAAAAAAGGAATTTATTCTTAATATTAAAAACTTCTTGGTCCTTTGGTTTTTGGTCTGGACAAAAAAAATTAACCGAAAGTTAAATCAAAATGATTACAATAAACTAAACAACAACAAAATTGTTGTTGTTCAACAGAGCTGACAAAGCCGTGTTATAGGTAAAATGAAATTTAAAATGTTGATTAAAGCCAATTTTTTATTTATATTTTACCTTTGAGCTAGTTTTTTTTGCCATTGGCATTGAACAATTGAATTGAGTTGGTCTTAAAGTATGAGAATACATTAAAATACATTTTATTTTAGAATTTTAATTTAGAATAATATATAGGCAAAGTCTACTCTAACAATTGTAAGTACCAGGAAAGAAGAAAATAGAAACAAAAAATAGTGATTCAATCAATTTGACTTGAAAATGACAAGAAAAAAAATTGTATAAATTGTGTATAAAGTACTGGCCCACTGTTTAATCAAAGTTTTTTAAAGTCGGGAGCTGGACTTTGGAATAAAATGGAATAAATCAAGACAAACCAATAAAAAAATGTTTTTTTAGTCAAGAAAACATTACACATTACTTGATATTGTAAGAAATGAGAATAAGTTTTTTTCAAAAATTATCATGAGAGGAGAGAGAAATAATCAGTGGGATCTACATTATCATATCTTTATTCCATCTTGAAGGTTTTTTGGGGTCTTCACATCAAGTCGTCAAGTTCTCCCGATTTCACATGAACCATTCTCCCTATTATGTATACATTTCTCTATTGTAATTTTCAACAAAAATATTTTACATAGTAACTCCTACATGTATAACATCTCCCGTTCCTGTACATACCTGGTAGGTAAGTTCCATGTTGAGTAAAGGGAGACAGTTTAGGGAGTCCACAAAGAGAGACATGGCACAATCTGCCATAAAAATATTATAGATATAGACTTGAGGTGCATGTATCTGTAGTCACAGGGGGAAAAAGACTTAAAATCAAAGCAATCAAAGGCTTTGTTCTCTCTCTCTCTGCCTCTGCATGATAGAGAGAGAGAGACAAAGTCAAAGGCTTGCATGCACTAAGTTCAGAAGGTGAGTCGTAAGAAGGAGAAGAAGGGAGAAGGAAAGGTGAATAAAAAGTTGAATCCAGCTTTTGACTTTCCTGTGGGAACTTGAAGGATATTAATTAGAACTTCCGGTGGCCCAACAAACTCATTTACCTATAAGTAGCTGCCCTCCCAGTCTCAGCCATCAGTCAGCTCAACTCCCTTCATCTTGAAAAAGTACAGGCAAGATACTGTGGAATTTTACTCAAAATATATTAATTTATACAAAGTGAAATTTTAATTTTATTTTTAATTTTATTCTCTTCAAATATTATTTGTAGTATTATTTATGTACTACAATAAATTAATTTATTCTTTTTCCTGTGAGTGACGAGTGAGGAAACTTTTTTCAAGAGACTTTTAATTTATTTGGTTCAAAATATATTCATTTTACAAGACACGGGGCAAGACAAATGGACAAGAGAGTGGAGACGGTGAGGGTGCATTGCAGTTGCATTGCATGTGAGGTCTTGACATGTCATTAGAACATGGTATTTGATCAGAAATTTTCGTGCAATGTGACAGCAACGCAGCGCTTAAGCGTCTCAATTTTTCTTCAATCAAAATCAAAATACTTTTATGGAGGAATTTCAAGTTTTTTTTTGCAGTTTTAATTATAATTTGTTGGTTATTTAAAAACTGAAAATATTCAGTCATTTATTGTGGAGAAAACTTTTAATATTGCGTTTAGTTTCCGCAGAATAATGATTTTTTTTTCATTTTACTGTGATTTTTTTAATTATTTTAATTTAATGTAAGAAAAAAATGTTGGATTATAATTATAAAGTGAACTTTAATAATATCTGCAATTGTAGAATACTAATTTTTAATTGTTATTTTAAGGATATTATTTTAAAATTTAATTTCTCCAAAATGTTACCGTTTGAATAAGAAAAAGATTCACAAATTGTGACTCACAATTAAAATGATGTACTTAAAACATAGTATCAATTTTTTACATTTGACATTTTTACAGCACACATCTGCACTAAATTTATAAGGACTGGAATCACTGATGAATCATCAGTGATGAATTGCAGATGATTGTTAAATTTGTCAATCTTTTTCTATACTGCCCAAACTTGAGACTCAAAGGTAAATGAAGGAGATTGCTGAAAAGTCGAGAGTTAAACTCATCGATTGTTAATAATGGGCCATGACAAATGAGCATAAATTCAAGTAACAAATAAAAACCACAAGTTGAATTGAGAAAAAAGATAAGAAACACGTCTCACCTTCAAAAAAGTTCTTGCATAATTGATAAATGTAGTAAAAAATAATTTTATTGATCTGTATTAATTATTTTATTTATGTTGTATTTACAAAAATTAATCGGGAACTTTCACTGAATTTACTTCCGGACTGTCCCAATCTTCTTCAACCACTGGATTCTTTTGTAGCTTGGCTTGTTTCTTTTTAGGTTCCCAAAGCTCATGTTTTACCTGGATAACAAATTGCACATTAATTAATAAAACTTCAACTCTATCATTCCATTGTCATTCTACTGTCATTCCATAAAATTTAATTAAGAGTCTACTTGCCATTCTATGAGCTGCTTTCGCATCCACAACAAGAGTTCGAGAGGACGGGGTAGAAGTTTCTGTCATTGTCTTTATTCTCTCTCGTATCTTTTTGATTCGATCCATTTCCTCCATAATAGCATGCGAGTTGGGGTCATCTCCAAAACTTTTCAGGTACACTAGAGACAGTGATTTCAGTTTAGTCATTTGTTAATTTATAGAACCCACAATGAATGAAGTAGAAAAATAAATTTGGGACTCACTCCAGTAATAAGAGTTGAGAGAATGCAGGATTGTTAAATCATATTTAGCTCTTTCCATGGGTGAAAACTGAAATTGAATTAAAGAGGATTATGTAACATTTCAAATTATTTGGCTGCATGGCTCAATTAACTTACATTTAATTACAATTTAATTAAAATCATGCTGTTTATTTACCTTTTCTACAACATCGTCGTAATCGCTCCCCTCCAGAGTTTGTAGAATCTTCTCAGCATCCTTCAAGCCCTCGTCAATGTGCTTCATGTCCTCCCCTATATTCTGGACTATGTCCATGGACACTGACTCCTGTGCCATGACCAATAATTAAAAACTTTTAAAACTTAATTGCAATTAAAAACGAGGCCGTTCAAACACTCCAGTCCCCGCTTCAACAATTGACCCGAAATTCAAATAGAAAATTTGTCACGTGGCCACTGTTTTTTCTTTGGAAATATTTATTTTCCATTTGCCGGAGATAATTTTATTGTTATTTAATTCTAATGATGGAAACCGTTTGGTGTAGTGAGGAAGACAAGATTGGAATAATTAAGGAACTTGAGGATATAGGATGTTGTGACCTTTGTATACTTAGATATTTGGGTGTCAAGGAGTCACACATTTACCGGGACTCTTCCGCTGTCTTAAGGGTTAGTTGACTTTCTTGGATTAGTTTTTAACAATACTTTATGGATGATGATGACACGTAATAATTACTGTTTTGACAGATATTAGGACGAGGCAACGAGTCTCAAGAAAATGGACATAAAGATCAACCCAAACGAAGTAAAATGAGTTCATGTGCCGCTTGTCTGGGTCTCCTTCAAGTTGGAACCGACCTGGAAATATTGAATTATGTAAGAGAACAACTGTCACAACATTTCTTGATATGTAGGAACTTTTATTGACAATGACTTGTTTGTACAATTTTATTCATTTGTAGATTGTAGGAGAGATTCAGAAAACTAACATGGTGGCCCTTTCTTATTGTCTCTCGTTAACTGTTCCAATTTCTACACAAATTCGAGCCTACGGTATTTGGCTACGTCTGTCAAAAGTAATGTTCAATAAACATGAAATACTTTTTGAGCTGGTGTAATTTTGTCATTTTAAATATCTTAGAAATATCCAGATGTGTACGCACCTATCCAAGAGTATAAACCAGAATGCATCTCCATGAAGAGTGTATGGAAATGGATTACAACTAAATATATTCAAAATGAAATTAATCCGCATTCAGACTGGAACAATAATGGACAATTTGACATTCAAGTTCATCTATATTATGCCGATGAAGAAAAAGAGTGCTTACCCCTGTGAGTTCATTATTCTTTTTGACAACATTGAAGATGATTCTTCATTCTACTCGTGAATTTTTTAATCAACTTAATTTCTTTTAATTCTCAGGGATAAGTTTATAACTCAAGATGGAAGGATTCAACTCAAGAAGGGTCGTGTAGCCGTGACGAGACTGTCTGTGGATGGTGCCTTGTCTAAAATGAACTGTGATAAATATTTTGAACTGTTCCCGTCTTCATTATCTATACCTACAACCACTGTGTCCGTCAAGTTCGTTAATTGTGAACACGATCCAGTATATATAGCAGGTTTGTATCTTTTGTTGACTTTTTTCCATCTTGTCATTCGAGTTTCTTAATTTTTAATTTTGTATTTTAATGAACATGGTTTCAGGTCGTTACTGTAAATACTCTAGGTAAGTTTTTTTTGGAATAAGTACCTCAACATTTTAATTGGTATATTATTTATTATTAATATGTATATATCACTGTACTCTCTAGAACTTTGAGCCAGACACCTTGGGTAATTGATGGTGTTCGTAAAACTGAAACATCAGGTACATTATTTGATCTTGTGCACCTTAATTTCCATGTATAATGTTATGTAATAACAAAAATGTTTGTATTTACAGTGGAAGAATTAATGTCCGGACATGTAATGAAATTACTAGGAGCTCAATCGACGAAATTTTCGTCTTCTGGTCGGGAAGATGTGGACGTTAGGTAAAAGAAATAAAAATTCTATTAATTGCTTATGTACTAGGATATCTTTTTACCTTGTTAGAATAATTAATCATACTTTAATATCTTTTTTGATAATTTTTTTAGATCTTTGGGTAAAGGAAGACCATTTGTATTTGAAGTATTCAATCCAAAACTGGCAATATTGTCAATGGAGAGAATGAGGAAACTACAGAAAGATATTAACGAAGGAACAAATCTTATTTCTGTTCGTGATATTCAAGTCGTTGACAAGTAAGTTATTAGTAATCAATGATTACTAATCATGTATGTTTATACATTACATAAAAGAATTAATTTTTTTACAGAAAGGATTTAAAGCCAATAAAAGAAGGAGAAGACTCAAAGACAAAGTCATATTGTGCCCTTTGTGTTGCTCCATCTACTAAAATTACAAAAGAGCACTGTGAAATTTTAAATAAAGTTACTACACCTTTAATTCTACAGGTATACAAACTCCTTTTTGTCTCATAGTATTTCTTATATTCCTTATGAACTATAGGGTCGACTAAATATTTATTGCTTAAATTTTTTTGATTAATTAGCAAAAGACTCCTATAAGAGTAATGCATCGACGGTGAGTATCTACATTTTTAAAAACTAGAATATTTGATGAATCGTTTTATGGGTGATTATGTAATTTTGTCTAATATCTATTTCTAGAAACTTGGCAGTAAGGGAAAGATCTATATTAGAAATGAAAGCAATTCCGGTTTCCCCGAACGCTGCTAATTTACCGGCTGATCTACATTATGGAAATCTATTTGAGCTTCACATTAAAACTCAAGCTGGGACATATGTAAAAGAATTTGTTCATGGAGACTTTGGTTAGTTCAACTGAAAATTTATTTTTATTTTTATATCATTCTCTTATCACATGTCCAATCATGAGAATTCTATAATTTTAGGACGAACTGCACCAAACGTTTCTGGTCTGCTAGGCTTTGAAACTGACATTATCGCCTTGGATGTAGAGGTAATATACATACTCATACTGTGAAAAAAGTACAATAACTCTGAAAAAAAATTTCCAGAGAAATATTCCAAGAACATTATTTTTTGAAAAAATAATGTTCTTGGAATATTTCTTTGACATTTTTTATTATTTTCTGTATGTACCAGAGTGTCGATTTGGACTGGCCACCAGAAATCAAAGATGACATAGATTCTGCAGAAATGAAGCCAGTTAATGCAGAATTGGATATCAATACCAATTAATTATTTTATATTTAAATGTACATTTGTTTGATATTTATTTTCCTTGTATATCTTTTGTATGGATTTTATGTTATATCACATTATTATTTCATTTCATATCTTTTTTTTATCAAAGGGTGATAAAATTGTATATTTTCTTGGAATTATTCTCTTACACGACGTTAAATATCTACGCCGTATGCATTCTAGAAGGAGTATTAGTAAGTTCCTTACATTAATCATGCATTATGTAACTTGTTATTTATGCGTAATAAACCATAGTTTAATTTTACAAGAAATATTTGCTGAAAGGTACATTAAATCATTTAAAGGAAAAATCAAATAAGTGTGCATTTCATGGAATGACAAGATGTTCACGTTTTGACACGTCTTTTTGATGACTCATTATTGAGCTTTCCAAGAGAGAGAATCGTTTTGTTGGTCAAACGATTTTCGTTCGAACGTAGTGCTTTTTTTTGAGTTGGTATGTACATGACTAGTACTTAGAGCTTATCAGCCGGCCTGAGGTTTTAGTTTCAATTTGAGAGCTGAGTTGGAAGTGCGTGAATAAATATCGTCGGATTAACGTTACATGTTTATTTAATAATTTCCTGGGTCAAAGTTGAAGTGTCTCTCTGTGAGGGTACGTAAGTGTCTTATTTAAATTCATTTTAGTGAAATTGTGACAAGAGTTGTAGCCAAAGGTGAGAATATCTGTCTAATTTCATTTTTGAAAATTTAGAATGATTGCTACGAGTCTTGGTCGCAAACCACAATGGAATGTCCGTAAAGTATCCGACTTGGATTTTGAAAATCCACAGGCCAAAAGATCACGATGTGACCCCATTGACACGAAACTAGACATCAAGCTACAAGTATTGGATCCCTTTGTAAGAAACCTTACTAATACAAAGTTTATTTTTTACATTAATTTTTAAAGTATTTTAAAATTTGAAATGTTTTATTTAATTGTATTTATTTATTATTCTTCTGTTGTAGCTTGAAGTGGATCAAATAATTGATGAGATCATTAATGAGACTAAGAGGAAAGAGCAAGAGGAAGAAAATCGTATCAAAGCCGAGGAGCTTCTCGATTTTGTTTATTCTAATCATTTGGTGAGATGAAACTAAAAATGATAATGTCGTTAAGTCAGTGTCATTTAGTTGTACATAAAGTAATGTATCAATATTGTATTGATTATCAAATTATTTAATGTCAACCAGATTGCAGAAAAAATATTTGAAAATTTGCCATTTCAAGGTAAGACAATCATTATTTAATACAGTAAAAACGTTTTGTTTCACATTTTAATTACCTAAGTACTATCGACGTATGTTCTTTGAAAATGTTTTCGCTGCATGTGTACGTTTTTGATTTATTCTACCATTTCAAGATATCTTGACGTGTGCTCGAGTTCGTCGAAGTTGGTAAGAATACTACAAAATTAAATTTTTATTACGTACTTAAGTACTTGTTGTATAATACATTCTTCAACTGTTTGTACAAGTATATGCACTCAAAGTATTATTAATGTCCCGTTTGATGGATATACTTTTTCTGTAGTCAATATGTTGATGTTTAAATTGTTTTCTACAGGTATCCTAATGCCCGATATGTACTCACAAAAACAAGGCGGTCATTTGTCAATTTAAGATGTCAAGGGAGTTACTCTGTTATCCAAGTGTTTAATCGTCTGTTCAGTAACTGTGTGATAAGTCCTTTTAATGGACTATCAGTGTCTTGTTCTGTTTTTAATTGTGCCAGAAATTTAGAATTAATCCTTCCTCGTGATCTCAAGTTAAAATACTTGCATTTGAATTTTGCAACCAGCTACAGTGTAAAAAATTGTGATAGTGTCAAAGCAGTTAAAAAATGGTTTAATCAATTCTCGTCAACTTTGCAAGAACTTCATATCGAAGGAATGCCAACAAATATTACATCCTTGGTGGATCTTGGTGTTCCTAAATACCTTCCTAGTCATGAACCAACATTACAAAAATTCCCGTTACCAAAGCTTTGGAAGTTGACACTACCTTCATGTTCTGAAAGATATTGTGGTCATGTTGAGCCGGCCCTAATAAATGATCTACTGAGTTCTTGTAATGTTCAGGAATTAGATGGAGGAATATTGCCAAAATTTATTCCAGCTATTCTTGAACAAAAGAAATTACACCTCGTGAAATCATTTCAATTTCGGGTCAGAAGTAAAGAAGATTTGGATGCATGTTCTGATTTTGTGGATTCTAAACATTCTGTTGAGTCACTAATCCTCTCTAACACAGTCATGGGTTGGACAAGGGACTTGATGTTACGGTTCTCTCAAAATATTGATTTACTACTAAATTCAAATGCAAGTAAAGTGAAGGAGATTGAAATTGACCCCTACACTTTATTTATATTTACGGACGCTCGCTCTCCACAATTACCAGCTGTAAAGGTACATTTATTTCCTTTTCCTTATTTGTTACTTTACTCATTATTTTTTGATGAAATTAATTATTTTACTTTTACTACAACAAAATAATTTCAACTTTTTTGTCTATAGCATTTACGGCTTAACTTGGATTTAAAAGACGAGTAAGTACAATTTTGTTTCTTTATATCCTACTATCATTACTAGTACATGCCATTTTTGTACATGTCTAAGTACGTTGATTTTCATGGAAATTAAATTTTTTTCATCTTTTTAAACAGTTTCACCTTCACATATTCAATGCTCCGGACAATCAATTTTTCCAAATTCCCCAATGTCACCTCTGTCACACTTACTGCGGATACGTACCGATTCAGTACCCATTCTCACTCTTTCCTTGAAATCAGTTCTCGGCGATTTTTACTTGGAGTAGGAAAAGTTTGTCCGACGGTGACTACATTGAAGGTGATTGGAAATTATCCTGCTCTACCCACAAATATTCTTCCGAGAATGGCCAGTGTTTTTCCAAATGTTCGTCATCTTCACATTGATAACAATGCTGCTCGTGATCCAACATATGCCTTCAAAACTCCTGGTATGTATTATTACTATTTTTAATGAAAAATATAAAAATTGTCATGCAGTAGTATGGTGTAAATAATTTTAATAGTAATTAGTTGTTACAATACATCTATGACCACACGATACTTTAGTGTTACCTTAATGTTTTAATTATTTTATGTCAACACAGATAAAAATGGAGGGGGATTTCCTGAATTGTTGGGTAAGAACTATTTCTATTTTTAATTAATTTAAACTAATTCTGTATGGAATACATGCCGAGTTAATTGTGGATGAAGAGAAAGTAAAGAAATAACATCATTAGGGAAATTTTTTTGATCTCTCAAGAGCATGAATTTTTATGATACAGGAACACTCTGGAATTTGTGGACTAAGCTTGAAACTCTAAAATTGACTGGGGTACAGGATGAAAATATATGTGTCAATCTAGACTCTGCTTTCACTGGTATTCCGTCCGATACATGCACTAAGCTGTTGGAAACGAAGGACTATTCAAAATTTGAAGATTTTCAATCCTCTCTGTCAATACGAAATTTGACGAGTGAGTGAAAAAGTTTTAACTTGACTGATTCTTGTTTATTTGTACTTGATATCCATGAATTTATAATGATGACTAAAAATATGCTTTTATTTTACTTAGATTTGAAATCGTTGCAAATTCAAATTGACCATAAATTTGATCTCTACTATGGTGACTTAAATAGTCCTCGGACACCGGAACTGTTCCTAAGTGAGGTCAGCGGAATTTGTGGATTTGCACAAATGCCAGACCTAAAAGTTGAAATCAGTCGAAAAAAATGTGATTTTATGGGGAAAAGATGTTGCTGTAAGTCTTTACATCCATATTTTTTTTAACTACTTACTGTATCTTTGATGAATATGTATCCTATATTTACAGAAAAGTAATACATAATCGTAATGATGATTTGATTTTTTGTTTTTAGTTTTGCATCTAAATTCACTCTCATCCTACGTCACACTAACCGAAGAAAACTCAAAATTCTCCCTTGATCTCTGAATGCTGGGACTATTCATTTCTTGTAGTCAAGTGGGCCTACCCACAGTGATTATCAATCTTGCCTGACACTGTCAATTTATTTAGTAGTTGTATTTTGAATTTGTTTTTTGACCTCTTTGAACGTTTATAAATTTCCTTGTTCATTTCATGGACAACTTACTTATACACTTCATTGAAGTAGGTTCTAATTCAAGTCTGACATATTTGAGTCTGACACGTAATCCTTATATTTTTATACACAGCCATTACAGTTTTGTGTATGTATACACACTTTCATATTATCATTTAACTACGCTTCACCTTGTTCAGTAATTGTTTACACCATTATATTGCTGTTAATAGAAAGTTCTACAGTAGCAACTGTATTTATGATGAATAGAAACTTTTTTTTGAAAGGAAAATATTTTCTCATTGGCTCTTCTGAAGTTCAGAATCTGAACGGTGGTCTTTTCCTTGTTTATTTTTTTTGTTAACATTTCAACAAACGAATTCATGAAATGATTGTCTTTATGTAACTGTAACTGTTTACATAACTATATCTTTCTTTTTTTATGTGTAATTTATGATGCAATTTAAATGTCTGATATCATGCTTAATATTTAGGATCCAGCCATTGCTTATTTATAAAAACAAAATATTATTTATTTGATGGTGCTCGTAGAGCACTGCTCTAATACTTACATAACTCTTAATTCTATGTGAATTTGACTTTATTACATATATATAATTACATAATTTACTAAGTTTACTAGGTATAATAATTTAAAAATTGTATAGAGAATATATAACTTTGTGTGCTTATTGAACAAAACCCAAGTGAAAAATTAGTTAGTTTTGGGTGATTATTTATACTTAACTTGTACTTTTTGGATACTTTACAATACTAAAGTAATTTGATATTTGATATAACTTATCCTGTAGGCTAATAGACAAAGTTTAATGCCATTTGTGAAGTTTTACGGAAATGGAATAATTGTATGAACATCGAGAGTATAAACAATTATTAGTTTAATTTATTATATACCCAGGTATATATAATATTTACACATTATTACGTATCATGATAAGTAATACATGTATAAACAAACAACTTGTTTATTAGTACAATAAAGATTTTTTGAATTGTTCAAACTGATTCTTTTCTTGGTTTTAATCTACGTTGTACTTTGAATTGTCCATCTGCATGACCACACAAAAGTTAAACTTGAATTGATGATGATAAAGTTATCGGTACAAGTACACTAAAAATATGATGCATCTTTTTTTTAATCATATGTCATTGTCAATATGTTGACAATACACACGAGCTGTAAACAAGGCTTTTCACACGAATACGTGTTGACGATAATTTATTAAGTAATTTAAAAAAGTCAATATGCATTACTATTGGGAAAGACACATGACAATTATTGATATTTACCAGACTTGACTCACGTCGACAGTTATATGACGCGATATTCAACTTTAAGTGGAGTTTTGGAGACTTTTTGCGCAGTAGAATGAATTCTACATTGTCATTATACTAAATTATAGTTTATCATGGTCACCTGATAAATTCTCTTTTTGTCTTTTACTCTTTGAACTGGAACTAATTCATCCAAGTAAATTTTCCGATGCCGATTGTACTTTTCCTAGAAATGCTCACTTTGTGAAAACTGTAATGTACAATTAAAGGTAAATACATAGAATGATTCAATGGGTTAAGGGCAAGGTCTAAAATTTTCCTACAGTAACCATAAAAATTGAAGAGGTCCAGCAAGCTCTCTAGAACTCCTGAATTAAGTAAAGCAAGTGCGACAATCTTTTCGCCATGATAAAAGCTCAGAGTATTATTAATAGTTACTGAATGAAGTTTAATTTAGTGACGTCCAATTATACCAATTGAGAAAGCTTAAGTCTCCATACTCAAGCATTGATCTGCATGAGGTCAAAGTTCAGCACTTGCAAACGCATTCTTCAATCCCAATACCAACCATATGGACACTTTGTCGCTATAGAAAAAATATGGGAGTATGCTACAAACACTGAATCGTTAGGATGCCATGAATGAAGAAGGAGACAAAGAGCATATAATTGGACCAAGTTTACTTTATGGAGTCCTAAAGAGAAGTTCTGAGACAGTGGCACCAAAAAGTCGTTAATTCACTAGCAAAATGTTAAAAATGGATCCAGCTCAGATGAATGTAAGTACAAAGATATTTGGCAAACAAGGTTTACTCAAAACTGTCACTGCTTAATTTGACATTTAGGAAGAGGAAGGAAGCATCCTTGACAGTGTCCAATTGGATTTACCACGAGTCAGTGATTTTAAAGTATCCAGAGTCACTGGAAGTATCGGTGAAGATGGCAAGGGTGACACTCGTTCCAAACCCAAAATCCCAATTTGTAATAACTTTTTTTCCTAAATTGTTCAAGGTTACAGGGTACAAATGAATAATATTATTTTGAAAAGATAACCCTGCGGAGAACTTGCCAACAGGACCACCCAAAATTGAATTGTCTCACAGACAAAAACAGGACATTAAGAATGCCTTCAATGTTTTTGACACTGATAGCACAGGGACAATGAATATCACTGAACTGCATGTAAGAAAATTGACATTTATGCAAAAGGGGTTTTAAAAATGTATTCCAGTAATTTTCAATAATTCAGGTCGCACTACGAGCGTTAGGATTCGACCCAACGAAACGAGAAATAAAGAAACTTGCGAGTCAAGTCGACAAAGGCCATACGGGTAAATCTAAGAAATTAGCTATAATTATTATTAATTATACTAACGTTCATTAAATGACCATTTGCACAGGAAAACTTTGCTTCACGGACTTTTTGGACGTCATTTTATACAAGCTTAATGAAAAGGACTGCAAGGATGAGATTCTAAAGGCCTTTAAACTCTTTGATCTGGAGTCTACAGGCAAAATAACTTATGATAATCTCCGTAAAATTTGTACCGATTTGGGTGAGGATTTAAATGACGAAGAAGTTCTTGTAAGTCTAAATATCAGAAATATCTTCAGTTATTTTGTCTTTGTCATAGTCCTATCAAGAACTTAATTCATCATTAATTAATCAATTTTCTTGGAAAAGGAAATGATGACCACTGCAGATTTAGACGGAGATAAAATGGTGGACCAAGAAGAATTTTACCGAATCATGAAAAAAACAGGAGTTTAATAGCCCCACAATTTAAAATAAAAAAATTATTTATTTCTCATGAATGTCAAGCAAATAAATTAAATGTTTTTCTTTTCATATTCTTGACATTTATTGGCATGAATTATTAAAACTGTATAGCATTAGGTCCATTAAAAGATTTGACAGTTTATGAAACGTTGATTAAACCATGACCGTTCTAGTCTAGTTTTCCTTGATCTTTGAGTCATTTATTCGCAGCCTTTGAACTCGGGAATTAAAAAAATAAAGGCAAAAAAGGAATAAAATTTTGGACGATTTCCTCAAAATTTATTGGACACGATTAGGTAAATTACCATTACAAATATTCATTAATTTCTTTAACATTTAGAGTACTTATATTGTGAGTACCGTTTCTCTAATAATTTGATTCCAAAATTGTGTCAAGTTGACAGTGTCAACATATCGTGAGTGATTTGGATATCATCTTAATTTATATAATTTTTTTTGTAAATAGATTAATTAAAATGAGTGGCGATTGTGGGGAAGGACGTGGATGGAAGGAGAGACTTGTCAAATTAAAAAATAAATTCCGTTATGGATCTGAATATTGGAACAAACGACAAAAACGAAGTGGAGAGTTTGAGGAAGCCTGGAAGCGACAAGAGGAGGCCACTGCAATCTCAATTCATCAAGCAATGTCCACTCATTTGGTATGATAAATAATAACTATACTTTTAGACTATAGAAGATCTGTCTTTAGATGAAATAATAATTCCATTTTTGTTTCAGATTGCTGAAGCGATTTTTGAAATGCTCAGTGTAAGAGATTTACTACATTGTTCTGTTGTGTCCAAAAATTGGAATCTACATGCCCGATCTGTATTACGAAAACGAAAATGTTATGCAACATTTGTAAGGATGAGAACTCCATGTTCAGATTTGAAAGAACTGAATACTGTGATGAATCAAAGTACAAATATGCCTTTAAAGTAAGACAATTTATTTCATAAAGTAAAAGATTATTCTAGATAGTCAAACATGTTTATATAACATAAGTAACTTAACATTAAATATCTTTCTGTTTTCAGTGCATTGGCCATTGAGAATCTTTGGGAAGGAGAAGATGGAACTCACGAATGTCTTAAAGTAGAGAGTCCCTTAGTTTTTAATTCATTCATGTACAAATCAAATTTCAAGTTGAAATACTTAAAAATTTCATGGAGACATCAAAGAGAATGCCCAGCATTCATGCTCATTGGGGAAATATTGAAAGATACGAATCTCTCTAATCATTTGGAATTTTTACATTTCAAAATATTTCCAGAGACTGTGCTCAATTTGATAGCTTTACTACCTGGTGAGGAACAGGAAAAGAGTCATAAATATATTTTTCCAAATTTGAAAACAATTATTCTTCCAAAAGAACCATATCGAATTCAGTCATCATTTGTTCAAGAGATTATTTTAGCTAGTCCAAAAATGGAGAAACTTGAAGGAGATATTTTACCAAAATTTACAGACGTTCTTCTGTCAATGAAAAAAGTTCACACGGTGGATAGTTTTTGTTTTGTGCCAAGTGATGTAAGAGATCTCAAATTGAGCTTAAATTTTGTCAAGAGTAAACCAAAAATCAATCAATTAACTGTCCTTACTACAAAAAATGATATTACTTGGTCACAAGAGTCTATGCAAGAGATTAAACAAATTCTTCTAGTCCTATATCAAAATAATAAGGATAATTTGACAACTTTGAATACTGCTCATTTTGATCTGTTCTTTTTTGCTGGACTACAAATGCCAACACTTCCTAATTTATCAACATTACACATCAAGTATGACAGATATGCTGATGAGAGAGAAGGCTACTCAACGCTGTCACGAATTAATTATGCTGTGAAATTTCCCAACTTGACACATGTTATTCTAAGTCAATACCCAACATGGATTTCTACTTCAATTGACAACTATTTGGGTCAAGAATATCGACAGGATGGAAATGTGAGGATTTTGTCTAATATTTTAAGCATGCTTACTACAGTACATCAACATTACAAAATTAATATTAAGACTTGACGATATTATATTACTAATATGTATCACTGGTTTTATAACTTTGTTGACTAATACCCATTCGGTTTGTTTATTTCCTGATTACAGGCCTATGCATGCTTGACGGTGACAAATCTGAAATTGATTGGTTATGCCATTGATTGTCATGTAATTGAACGGATTGTTCATATCTTTCCAAATGTTATTCATCTTTTTATTGAAGGGTCTTGGTGCTATCCAGAGGTATGTGTAATGTTTTATTATTATTTTCAAAATACCATTTTGTATGAGAAATTTCTTAATATGCAGTTTCATTGTTCTACTCTCAGATTTTCAAAAAATTGTGGACTTCTTGGCCATCAGTTGAGACTCTTACATGTACTCATATCAGTGACAAGAATATTTGGAAAAATTTTGATTCAGTCTTTACTGGCCTTTCTGAAGAAGATTGTGAGACGTTGCGGACGACGAAACATTTTTCAAAAATTGATGAGCTGAGTACTGTGAATCCATCAATCCGAACATTGACAAGTTAGACCATATACAAGTTGTATATATTTTTAAATTTGTTGGTTCATATAATATATATAAATGATGATTTTTAATTTGATTGTAGGACTGAAAAAATTAAGACTTCATATCGAACATTACAACTCGAAGTGCAAGGACGAAGATAATCCACCAAATATATTCATCACGGATGTAACTGGTCAATATGCATTTTCTACCATGCCAAATTTACTCGTGGAGATTAACCGAAACACTTGTATCTACGCCTGTGATCACAAGGACCAATGTGGTCACAATCCAAACCAATGTCGTTAGTTAAACAATACATTTTGAGAATATTTTGATCATTCTCACGCCATGATGATTTTTGAGGTTTCAGATTATATATTTAATATTAAAGTATGTACTTTGTTGTTGTTCTTTTCAGAATTAGCTCTTCGGTCCATCAGCCCTTTTGTCACTTTTGTCAGCTACTTTGATTTCAAAGGCTGGTAATAGCAACTTGTGTGCTCATCATGATGTTTTGAATATTTGTGCTCAGAAACTAATTGTGTACACTAACGATCGTACAATTTAGTACCTATTCTAGTTTGTAGCTTTTTAATTTAATTTATTACATTGTGTATACATTTCTTAACAAGAAGTTTAATTGTATTATGTATTAAAATCTGGAAAACAGAGTTCTTTTCTTTATAAAATCAAGTATTTGTGAACTGAAAGAACTAAACTGAAAGAAACTAAAATAACACGATAACTGTGCGGAAGAAATAAAAAAAGATTTTTCTATCTCATAAACTAAAACTTGCTTATTGGTTCCATCATTTCAAATTTTGATCATCAGTAATATCGGTAATAACGTTTTTCGTCTTCTCCTTATCATTGCGCATTAGTAAGAGACTGAGGACTCATTTCTCTCGTTTGTGTTAACCGTTTGACAAACATTTCAATTTAGTGAAAAATGTCGTTGAAGAAGAAGACAAGAGCTGGTGGCGAGGATCAAGGTAATTGAAAGTGTCATTTGATTCGAAATAATCCATATCGTTCTTTATTGCAATGTCTGTTTACTCCAGGTAAGAGAATTACAAGACAATCTGATAAAATCGACAAAACGACAGAATTAAGAGCAGAGACCATGGCAGTTCAAAAGAAAAATTATGAGGTCAATAAATCTTTTGGTCAACTTGTCGCAATCGGTGGCGCGGTTGAACTGGAAGACATAAGACTTGTTTTGATCGAGCAGTACAAGAAACACAAGGAAAAGTGTAAGTTAATTCTATTTTATTTAATTGTTTCATATCCTCTTGACCAATTTCATTGAGGTAATATTTTGCATTATTTTCTTATTCATTAGTAACAAAAGAAAAAGAAAAGACAACAGTGTCAAAATCTACTGAAAATGAGGTCAGCGATGGTGACCTGTCAGACGCAAGTACTGTGGAGGCTGATACTATTTTGGGAATTTAAGAAACCCCACTTAAATCGTTAATAATTGTAATGTAAATTACCTAAAGTAATATAAATAATAGATTTCTTATTTAACAGTGTGAGTGTGTTTACTTTTAAAATAAAATAATACCACTGCTGTGTGCTCACATTTGACCCTCGTTGACCCGTCTTAAATTTGCATTTATTGAAAGAAAGTTGTGGAGAAACCTTCCCGACTTTCTCTCTCAAAGCCTTTGAGTCAAAGTTCTGAAAATCAAAGCAACATCTCAGCGCAGCGCTGTGTTGTCCGCCCAAACTTGCTCGGGTAAAGGCGTTTTCGACCAGGATTTAATTTTTGACAAACAAGTTTAATCACAATTAACTTCAACGGACAGTTCTTGTCCTCAATTCGGCCTCCCTACGATTAAAGTGACAAGTTCAAGGTAAGTCAAAAAATTTTGTATTGATTGCAGTTTGTTGTTTATGTCTATCAATGTAAGTAAATAAATAATACGGATTATATTTAAATTTTAATTCTTGAGGGTGTTTCTTTTGATTTAGGTAATCTTTTCCATGGATTGAGAGGAAGGGGGGCGTGTATTTCGGTCACAAAATTTTGATTGTTAAGAGATAGAAGAATAGAAAAAGGCCTTCGAAATGATCGGAGGACTTTTCATTTACAACCATAAAGGAGAAGTATTAATTTCTCGAGTTTACCGTGATGATATTGGCCGGAATGCTGTTGACGCATTTCGTGTCAACGTGATACATGCTCGACAACAAGTTCGATCCCCTGTGACCAACATTGCTCGAACTTCATTTTTCCATGTCAAAGTAAGTGCTTAAAAATGCAAGACAATTTGTAATTTACAGTTACCTAGAAATTAAGAATGATGTCATTTTGAGTATTTTTTACAAGTATTTATTTATGGTTGTCATTTTTGTAGAGAGCAAACATCTGGGTGGCTGCTGTCACAAAACAAAATGTCAATGCTGCAATGGTTTTTGAATTCCTATTAAAGATCATTGATTGCATGCAGTCATACTTTGGCAAAATCTCAGAGGAAAATGTCAAGAATAATTTTGTGCTTATTTACGAACTTTTGGATGGTAAGAATCTTTACATTGTCAATTAAATATATTTATACGTATGTAGTATCATTTCTTGAATGTTGTAATAATTTTTTATTTGTGAAAATGTAGAAATCTTGGATTTTGGCTATCCTCAAAATACTGACACGGGAGTTTTAAAAACATTTATTACCCAACAAGGGGTCAAATCTCAAACCAAGGAAGAACAAGCACAAATTACCTCACAGGTCACTGGACAAATTGGTTGGAGACGAGAGGGCATCAAATATAGAAGAAATGAATTGTTCTTAGACGTATTGGAATTCTGTAATCTTTTAATGTCACCACAAGGTTAGCTATATTTTAAGAGAATTGTACTACATGATAATTTGGGTGTAGATTGGTTATTGTAATTAAATGTGAATTATTTTACAATAGGTCAAGTTTTGTCAGCTCATGTGGCCGGGAAAGTGGTGATGAAGTCATATCTCTCTGGAATGCCAGAGTGTAAGTTTGGTATCAATGATAAAATTGTAATGGAAACAAAAGGGAAGGGGCCGAGTACAGAGGAACAAACCCGGGCAGGTATGGAATCATTTTTGACATTTAGTAACTTATTTAGCATTGGTTAAGGTAGTTCTAGAACAAAATGTATAAAATAAGCATTCTAATACAGTTTTTTCCTTTTAATAATTTTTTTTGTCTGCCAAAACAGGGAAACCAGTCGTTGTCATTGATGACTGTCAATTCCATCAATGTGTTAAGCTATCTAAATTCGAAACGGAGCATTCCATCTCTTTTATTCCACCTGATGGAGAATTTGAACTTATGAAGTAAGGAGGGTCATATTTTTTGTCGTATCCAAACGTTCAATGTTTTTTAAAAATCAATTTACAATCTATATTGAATGTGATTTGGTATAAAAATTTCCTAACACCACAATTTATTTCTCTCACTCCCCATATAATATAGATATAGAACAACCAAAGATATTTCACTTCCATTTCGGGTGATTCCATTGGTTCGAGAAGCTGGCCGAACTCGTATGGAGGTCAAAGTAGTGTTGAAATCAAATTTTAAGCCATCACTTTTGGGACAAAAGATTGAATGTAAAATACCCACACCATTGAATACATCCGGAGTCCAACTTATCTGCATGAAAGGAAAGGCCAAGTATAAAGCTTCAGAGAATGCAATCGTCTGGAAGTAAGTACTGCACAAAGTTTTTTTTTTGACTTTTCCATAACGTAGTTTTAACTATACATACATAATACATTACATAAGACTTATATATCATCGGGAAATGAAATGAGGTACCCATCAAGTGCTTTTGACTGTACAGTTGTTGGTTAGGTAAATTTTGAGTCGATGCCAAATACCAGTTTCGGAATATCAAGCAATATATAACCACAGGAACAGAAAGAGAGTGAGAGTGTCGGCAGAAATTACGATAATCTTTTATTACTTTTTCAAAATAAAAAAGAAGTTCAATAATGCTTTGCCTCTTTGAACTCATCTCATTGTTTAAAAAAAATTTGACTATAATAGAGTTTCTACAAATCTACAATTTATTTTGGATAATAGTTTAGTGTAAATTTAGGTTAGGTCATGCTTGACTATTTTTTTTAGCTTGTGGTGAAATTATTCAAGTCTTCTTTTTTTTGTTCTCCTTCTGATCGTGGTATGTAATAAAAATAATATAATCATAATGTAATATAAACTATACATAGATATGTAGAAACATTTGATATCTATGAGGGTATCTTATAATTGGAGTCTTTAGTCTAAGAAGGTTGTTCAAAGTACGATAAAATTGAAAGAGAGGGGTATAAAAAGAAGACAAAGATAGCGATAGAAATGATAGTTGGATGGGATGGTATGCATAGTGAGGGATCGATTATCGAAGTCTTCTCTTGGTTCCCTGGTCTAGTTGCTGTCACCATAAGCTCTATATTATAGCAACAAGACTGCCTGTGTGTAGTTCAAGAATGGTGAATCCATGGTGAAACGGATGTGGACGTGTTGGCCTTATCGAGCCCAAGTAATAAATTGAATGGGTGATTTTCGTATTTTCCCATGGGTAATCTTTAGTGCTAAATGTCCACATAAATTGTTAGGATGGTGATGGTACAAGCCTGTACATTGTATTTGTGTAGTATCCATACTCTCTGTATGCATATAATATGTACTCTCAAATAAAAACCGAAACTAGAATATACATAGAACAATATAAAGGCTAGAAACATCATGAACCCTTTCTCAAAATACTTGAAGCTTTTTTTTCTCTTCTTCTCCTTTGGCTCATCCATTCATTGATTTGTGTTTATCGTGTCTTATTTCTTTCGTTTGGTTTTTTCGGTTTGAGAATTTCTCTTTTTTTTCTGTCTATGATATGTTTATGGTTAAGGAACGGCTACCTTTAAAGGATAATCTATGATAGCCTCACTGATAACTGTGTACCATTAGTCCTTTATGTTTAGAATTTAATACAAATATACATACATACGGGGTACAATATTGAATGTACACACACACACATGTAATCTATATATTGTTTATTTTATCCTTTACAGGATCAAAAGGATGGCTGGCATGAAGGAGACTCAGCTCTCAGCTGAAATAGAATTGTTGGAAACTGATACAAAGAAGAAATGGACTCGGCCACCCATTTCCATGAATTTCGAGGTAAGTTAAAGTTAAAGAAAGTCACCAATCACGTGGAAAAAAATTCTTTCCATGTGTAAATTCTCTACTGTACATATTGTCTTGTAGAACAAAAAGAAATATCAATACTAAGTTGTAGATATTTGCTATCTAGACACTATATTTTGTGTAATATCTGTACAGTAATGGTCTCATATGATTGTCCTTCTCTCTCTAGGTCCCATTTGCACCATCCGGATTCAAAGTGAGATACTTGAAAGTATTTGAGCCGAAACTTAACTACTCGGATCATGAAGTTATCAAATGGGTACGATACATTGGACGAAGTGGTCTGTATGAAACAAGATGCTAAAAGATTAAAATTCATCATCAAATGATACTAATATTTCAAGTTATGAGGAAGGGGGAGGATGAAAATTTGTTAGTGTTACACCATTTAAATGAAGTAAATTATACTATGAAACTGGATCTGGATATCTGGACCTTAATTTTAAGTTTACACTGTGCATTGTTAAAAAAAAGTATACCTTAATCTTTAAATAGTTTTTTTTGTTCGTTATAATTATGATTACCACTTACTTAGAGTAGAGCCATGATCATGAGTCTATTATTATTTATTTAGAGTTACTACGTCAAGAATAATCATATTTATAAATATAATGTTCTTTGAATGAAGAGGATTACAGCTGTGAATCGTCAGATGTATACATACTACATACATAAATATAATAATAATATATTAATGTGTATTTATGAAGCTCTATTTGGGCTGCTCTAAAAACAAAAACGAAAAAAGATTTTTTTATATCTCTTTTTTTTGTTGTTGTTTTGTTTTTTTTTTGAAAAATCTCTATTTCGAGTTAGATTTACAAGTAGTGTAGTTAAATAAGAATAATGATAAGAAATTTCTCAAGAGAAATACTGTCGTAGACAAATCATACAATTTAAGTAAAAGAAAACGATCATTACTCAATAATGTTAAAAAATGTAATGACAAAAATAAAACAAAACATTTAATCGTCATGTGCCGTAACTTTCCTTGTTGTAAATAGCTAAACATGCTCTACCATTTACAGTTAAAGAATAAAACTGTACGAAGATGGCTAAATGAATAAAAAAACATGAAAAGGAGGATGAGTCTTGAGTTTATTTCATGAAATTGTGACATTTTTGGGGAAAATCATTAAAAAAATGAAAAAATCATGGACACGAGGGAGAGGTAAATATTTACCCGGGAACTTTTGGAAAGAAAAAAAAACTTTTTAGCTGTGCATTCTTTATTACATTGTGGTTGTGTATTAGTTTTTTGGATAATTGTTGAATGTCAAAACCGGCTGTGAGTTAATTTAATTAATTCCATGTAAATTCTACCTCTTCTCTTGTAGGACAAGGATTATTAGGAAATTTTGAAAACTTTGAAAAATTCTACATCTCTCTGTCTTTGAATTAATTTCATTAGTTGATTTTTCTGTTTTTTTTGTGCAAAAAAGTTAACAAGTTGTAAAAAAAACAAAAATAGTTACCTACAATTCCATCAATTTATATTTTAAAAAAGTGTTTTTAATTTAACGAACAAACGAACAATATTAAATTGACATTCCTTCGTGTTAACATGATTTGAGGAAGGTGGTTTTTTAAATTAAAAAGACAGTTTTTACTTCATACTCAAAATATAAAATACAACACATGCTGGAGAATCTGCTCAATAATTTAATTTTTAAAAGTAAATCATTATAATTTACTGATTGACATTTTTGAATTCCATTCTATACCAGAATTTAAATTCAATTTTGTATTTAAAAGCCAGTTAACATTGTTACTTTGAGAAGAGAAAACTAATGTAAATTTTACATATTATTAAAACTTACTGGATTGTGAACTAAAAAGTACTTACCTGATCTCCATGATTGCCAAAACAGGTAAGAGTCTTGATTAGAATATAATTATATTGATGTTTTAAATGGCTTTCTACATTTTGATACAAGATTTAAGTTTGTGCTGACAATTAAATTAATGACTAGGGTTTTTTAAAATTAAGTATTCTTGTACAACATGTGCTTTGAGTTAGTTTAATTTTTTGAATTAACTTTATGTTTTACACATTGAGTCATTTAAATAATTTGTTAAGTACGCATTTTTTGTTTATTGTTGTTTTTTTTAATTTATTTTGTTTTTTTTATTTGTGTCTGACATCTTTGTGAGCAAAATATCCATTCCGGGATAACAATTTTAAAGCAATTTGGACAAAAAAACTATTTATTTATTTTGTTTTTTTGGAGAAGATAACAAATAAGTTAACTCGACTTGACATGTCAAAGGACCCACAGTTCATACACTGAAAGAACGGGATTCAAAAAAATGAGCATAATTAAAATGACAACCCGAAAAAATGGACATTTAATTTTTAAAATAATTTAAAAATAACTTACATAAATATGTTTTTGTATTATACATCCAGTATAAACAATAAAAAAGAACAAAAAGTACATTTGACAATTTTAGACAAAAATACATTTTTGCATGATTGTAATTAACTTGGTCTTAAATTTTAGTTAAATAATTATTATTTGTTATGTAATATTGTGAAAACAGGAGGAACAGGATTTTTTGCATGATTCCAATCAAAATTCACCATCGTCAAGTTGATGTGAGTTACATTCATAAATTTATTTATGCAAAGTGTATCACCTACATATATCATTCTCTCCCTCACCGTCTTCCCAGCTCTGTGAAGCCAATAAAGCTATTTTTTATTGTGAAAAGTCAAAAGCTGGACAAAAACCAGGCTGGAGAAAGTTGGAAGTAGTAAAAAAAACTTTTTTTTTCTCCAGATTTATCGCTCATACATTTTCCGTGCCTCTCTTCCTACTCCCCTGTATTTTTTACGTGTACAATGTACATTTATATGTATAAACACTTGTTCATATAAATATATTGTATATTCATACTTAAAGTTGACACAGAGCTGTGTAGCCCTACACATTAATTTTGTTCATGCATTGCAATTTGCAATTTTCCTTGCAGTCTTTTCCGGTTGAATAAATAACTTTTTTTTTGGGTAGGACCGGTAGAATGTGACATGTATGTGTCAGGGAAATAAAATTATCCCTTGTGAGTCCACCTTCCTTATTTTCTTGGTTTGGTTCATAATGTTCAAATTACAGACTAGAGATAGACTCTATTTTTTTTCTCTTTTGGAAGCCAACTAAAAACTACAGAGTACACCTAACAGAGTATTAAGATGGAAGGGTTGGTGCTTGCCAATTTCCAATATTTGCCAACAAAAGCCGAAACAACCGAAACGCAAACAAAAACTTTTTTTTGCTTCTTCTTCTTCGTCTCGTCTTCTTAACGTTCCATCCATTTACATGTTCACTTGATTTTTTGAGGGGGACCAGATTCTTTTTTGCCTTGAATTCTTGAGGAGGAGTTTTGGAATAAAGCATAGCTGATAAATGTAGAGCAATAAAAATTTATGAGTTTACCTGCGATTACACTTGTTTTCATATTACTACTGGGCTAGAGCTTTTAGTACAAAAACTATATATAAACTACAATTATTTAATATCACACACATTCTCATTCGTGAGCATCACTCCCTAGTTCCTACATCTCCTCTCTCTCTTCTTCTTCTCGTTCACTAAATAGTAAATAATATACATAAATAATAAATATTTGTTGTTTTATTTTAGTGTTCACAATTCTTTAAGTTTGTTTCCATTTTTTAAAATTATTTTAAACAATATTTAGTGTACACAGTGGAATTTGTATAATATATTTGTTTTGTATAATTCAGAATACAAAAAAAGTTTTAAAAGAAAAAAAATTAGTTGAGAAAAATCAAAGAAACATTAAAAAAAATAAGCAAGTTTTGATATAAATATAATAATATAGAAAGAGTCAAGTAAAGTTTTTTTTGAGGGAAAAGGAAAATGTGGTGATGGTTGAACATGTGAAAAAGTGTGATGGTGGACACATGAGGATATCATAAATGATGTATAGAAAAGTAGCCTTGTGTTTAATTTTTTTGTCTCTCTCTCTCCTTTTATTCCAAATATAAAAGCAAAAACTACACCACTACCTACTTACTTAGTCCGCGGACTATAATAATAATAAGCAGAAAAAGAAGGTGGAAAATTTGGCATTTTGTATTAGGAGAATGGAAAGTAGAGGTAAGTTTGTCAGTTGACACTTTTTTTATTACACAGTGTGTGTGTGTGTATTGATCACGGGGAATTTTCTGACATTTAAAGGACAATGTAATGATATTCATATACAGAATATACTTATACACACACACACACATATATGTATATGATAAACTCATAGTAAGGTATGGATGAATAAGTTAAAGCCCGTTAAATTATTCCGTTTCATGCTCAAATGTGTTCTTACTTCTTTATCCATTTCCTTCCCCTTTTTTCTGTCCTGTTCAGCCTAAATGTGTACTTGTACAGATATTTTTTGTTGCACATATATTTTATAATATAACTTTGCTAAAAGTTTATAGATGTGAAACTCTTTTAAATTGCAAACTTTTAAAATTATTTCTCTCTCTCTCTCTCTCTTCACCTCATCCTCCAACATATACTTTTTTTTATATCTCTAATCTGTCGAAACAGTAGGGGATAAAAAACGAAAATGTATATATTCTTTTTGCAAATTTTTTTTGGTACCATTCCTAACAGTTCAATTCATGACATGGAGACAAAATAGAATAATGTACAAAAGTACGTAGAAAATAGAATAAGAGAATTTAAACATCATGGACTAGATTATTTATCTTATCTTATCTTCACCTTTTATTTTCAACGTGTTAAAATAGAATATATAAAAAAAGGAGATCAATACACAAAATAGAACGAGACTCTATCTTTTTATGACTCTGACTCTGACTATAAAGGATTTAGGAACGATTACAACTTGTCTTTTTTTATTTGAGTTCACATTAAATGTATCACACACACAGTCATTCTATTTATCTATTGTTACTGTACTTAAGAGAAAATAATCTTCTTTTTTTTATTTTTATTATAAATTTCACTGGTTCTATGCACGATGCAATTATATTTTTTTCTCTGTCATGTCTAGCGTCTCTAGAATAAAAGACAGTCTTAAAAGTCCTAAAACCCTAAAAAAAATTTGTCATTTTTTGCACATGTAGCCGTAGCGGCTACGGCGTAGCCTTATTGCAAAAATGCAGAAATGATGATCGTCAACAATGGAGAAAGTAGTTGTCAAAAAAATAAAAGTACAGAAGAAAGAAAAACAATTTGAGAGTTTTGAAAAGGAGATGGAAAGGGCGGAAAATGGATTTTTGAAATTTTAGGTGATTGAGGCATCAATACAATGATTTTTGGAGCCATTTGTTGTATTGTCATGAGTGTTTGGCACTGTATTTTCTTTTACCATTCCACCTTGTCATCCTCACCCATTAATATCGTTTAAGAGTGGTCATAGGGAACATGGAGGAGAGGAAAGTGTTGAGGTTGAGTGCACTGTGAACAAGTTTTTCCATATGATCCGTTCCTAACCATAACCTTCCTCCTTCCCCCTCCTCCTCCTCTTTCCAAAACTGTCGACGAGAGAGTCCTGACACTGACAACGACAAATACATGACACATTATTTATCGGAACAAGAGTGACGAGGCGATGAAAGTAACTTGTCTTTCTCTCTCCATTCCTTTGGAGCTAAAGAAAGAGAGCAAAACATTGCCAAAAAGAGAGACGTACATATTTTTTACTACTACATATCCATGTACTCTCCTCTTGTCGTTTGAGGAGCACAGAGTTTAACGTGAAAAGCTTCTCTCGTCTTGTATTTCTTTTTCAAAAGTTACTTCTTTGAGTTTTTCTAAAACTCTTTCCCATTCTTTTAGTCACTCTCTCTCTCTCTCTCTCACTTGTACCTTTTTTTTCAAAGAAAACCGAAGAGTATCGAAACACAAAGTTGGATCATGTCATATATATATCCTCAAGCGGGTTTTTGTTTGATAAATTTTGTCCCCCCCTCTTCCTCCACCTCTCTCTCGTCTCTTGTCTATCGTTTTTTTTCTCCAGGTCTAAACTCTAACTCTAGAGATGTGTATCTGTACAAATCGATATGGAGGTGTAAGTTTGTTTTTTTTGGGCAAGTTGTTTTGTCAATTTTATTTTATTTGTTTGACATTGTTTATTTAGTTAAAAAGTGGGAGAATTATTTCCTAATTTTTTGTTTGTTATTTTTTCATATGGACGAATAACCGTTTTTTTGTAGATTTTGTAATAAAAAAAATTTGTTGTTTTTAACATGGGATAGATTGAATAGAATGTAGAAAAAAAGTTTTACTATTATTTTGTATCAGTATGAGCGTCTCTACCTGACTTCTTAAAATAATCAGGGTTTTTTTTATATGAACCGATGGGATGTTGGAATTTGGGTGGAATGATTTGCCAAAATTTGAGAGTAAAATTTTTTATAGGCGCCTTTCTCATCTCTCTCTCCCTCTTAAATTTTAATTTGGATTCCTGCCACCATTCCCTTTGGTATAAAATTCTAAAGATTTCATTCAAATAATTCATTAAAATACTCTCTCTCTCTCTTGTTTTATTTTTGTGGGTTGTCTATAGTCTAGAAGAAAGAGATGAAATGAGCGTGTAATGTTAGAATTTATTTTTTTTGTGTGGTTTAAAACACAATAAAATAATATGTATCTTAACTATAGTTAGAGAAAAAAGAGACTTAGTTGTAATTTATTCAAGTCATTCAATTTGTTTCACTAATTTCAAAAGACTCTGTCAAATTTTTTTTTTTTCATTTTATTTCAACAAAAACCTTCTTTGACCTACTTAGAAAATAATTCTTTGACTAAAGGTGACATGATGACAGGGGACAAATAATTTTGGGTTTAATTTATTATACTAGTATAAAATTCCACTCAATTTATTTCTATTTTCTCCGTTCTGCTCATGATTTTCTTCTTCTTTCTTTGTTGACATTAATTTATTAACTCTTTTTTTACTAGTGTGAAAATGTCGGTTTCAATTTAAAGATTGTTTTTTTTTAAATCAGGTAATTGTATTTGAATTTTGAGTGTCAAAACTTTCTCACACAGTAAAAAAGAGAAAAAAAGTTATAAAAGGGAGACTTTTTGAGATAATGTGTACACAGTACACCTTGAATTTTTTTTCTCTTGCTCTTGTCAATTCCATCATGGTTTCATGTTAATCTCAAAGGGGCATCGTCTCTCTCGATGTAGGATACAAGGATATACAATTATTTGTACAAGACAGACACACACACAAAAGTTTTCTGAATAAAAGTTACTCTTCCTCATCCTCTCTGTCCTTCCTATCTCTCTTACATTGTTTCCCCACAAGTTGAGTGTGTGTACTTGTGTGTGTGTTAAGACAGAAAGTGGAGGGGATACAATGTCAATATTTGTCCGTCCTTGGTTTTCTTTCGATATATTTGTAATAGGTATCTGTAGTGGTGTATTTTTATAAAGGTATATATTTAATCTGTACATATAATATTTTCTATTGTATCTGTACAGTCTCACAAATCTAAAGATCTTCTTCCGGTCTCAAAGTTTGCATAAGCACCATTGGAACAGCTACAGCATGAGCAAGGTTATGAAGAAAAATCTATTGTTATTTTGGGAAAATGACCCATGGATTAGAATAAAGTTTTTGTATATAAATTTTGTACAAGGATAAGGATGGAGGGAGAAAGTCAAAAAAATAGAGTGATTTAATGGAGAAAATAGAAAGTGTATTTTATATTGTGAGTATTATATGTAAAAAGAAACCAAAAAAGAGTTGGAGCTGTTAAAGAATGAAAGTGAGGAAGAGAGAAGAATGGAGAAAATACAAAGATAGACACAAATTGAGAACAATGAGAATTGGTATATATAACAGCAACAGCCAACCCAAACCTAACAACACACACAATGACATCAATACAAGAGAGAAATGAATAAGACGATGTCGACTAGGAAGCTTGTTCTTCCTCTTTTATAATTATTTTAGATTGTCGTTAACCCATACTATTATTAAAGAAAAAGGCTTAAGTTCTCTCGACGCTTTCTTTTTGGCTTCCTCTCTCATGTATTTTGTATTGCCACTCCCCTCTTTCTCTCTCTTGTGTTTTCATCTTGACTTCCGGAAACCTTCAACTTGCTCCCCGTGTCTTTTGTTATTATCTATGTCATGTAACATTGTACATACAGTTTTCTTGTCTATACCTATAGGTCCTATAGAGAATACCTAGCTGGGTGTATACTTTTTTCACACATATTTGTGTGTTATATTCCACCCTTTTCTCTTTTTTGTGTGTATTGACTGAATTCCTTCCATGTGTTTAGTATTCTTTGTGTGACTATTTCAATAACTTTGAGACTTTCTCCTCCTTTTTTCTTGTGAAGAATGAACTCTAGAATTTAAATGAGGAGGAAGAGAAAAAAAGAAGGGAGAATTTAAAAAGTAATTATAATGTGTGAGAAATATACATTTAATTGTAAATAAAATAGTTGAGAAAAAAAAGACTCAAGTTGAATTGGACATTTTGGTAATGGATTCTCTTTCAAGTTTGGAGACTTTTTTGTGACTCTTTTTTTGTAATATGGAGGAGGAGGAGGACTATGTTTAAGCAAGTGCTAGAGTTTGAATTGGAGTTGTTTGGATAGATCTCAATTCTTAATCTTGAAAAGGGAAAAAGGGAATGGATGTCCCACAGTGAGGAGACGCTCTCTCTCACCTCCACTTCTTGTTCTTGTTTTGACTTCGTCTTCGTCTTCGTCTTCGTCTTCTCTAGCTATGACCATCCATCCATCCATTTAGGATTAAGCAAGGGGTTGAAGAGAGAAAGTGTGTGTGTGTCTGTAGTCGAAGAAAAACCCGCCGCCGCCGTGCCGTGCCGCCATACATATTTCATTGGAGCATATAGCGACCCGATTTCACGATTAGTATTCAGGGAGTTATTTACAGGAATCTCCACGGATTTTCACTTCTTCTTTTTGTACTCTTTTCTCCTCCTCCTCCTCCTCTACATGGTCGTACACAGAACCCAAAGAGGAAGAGGACGGAGGGTATTGGATGACTAGTTGGTGTTCGTGTTCTGAGTGTAGTATAACTACTATTTTGGCACTCTCCACGTCCCTACTTCCTTACGTACTGACGATACGATAAGTTTAACAAGTCAATAATATATTACACCAACTTCTCTCTCTCTCTCTCTCTCTTCACTTTCTACTTTTCTTCTTCTTTCTCTTCTTTTTTTTTTACTTACTTAACCTCCGCCCTTGCGACCTGAAACTGTTTCTAGAGAAAGCAAAAGAAAAGGACCATCGAAATGGTCTCTCTCTCTCTCTTTTTCTATACATGTGTAATATGTACACTACTTTTTATAGACACAAAAGAATTCATGGTAACTTGTTCTTTTTTGAAGCATTAGACGATTTCTTTTTTGGAGGAGGAGGGGGGGGGGGAGTCTCGTTTTCCATGATTTTTTTCTCTCTTGAAATGAAGCTCCAGTCACCTTTTTTCATAGATAAAAACAAATATCCTAACATGTGCACTCAATTGCATTCAATGTTTTTTGAAAACATGAACAACACAACAAGAAAGAAAGTAAAGATGGGGCATACTCACAAAGTACATAAACTTTTGTATTATAAAATTTTGAATTTACTTTCTCTCTCTCTCTTTGTCTATTATCATTCGTAATTTTTTTTGAAGCTCAATTCTTTCTCTTTCTCTTTCTCTGACTACGCCAATTTAAACTCGGGGGTAGCAAAATTCAATGAGAATTTTCTTTTCTTTTTTTTCGTCTACGTATTTACTTATACGAATGAGTTTTTTTTGTCTTATACATATATTCAACGTACACTTTCTCTCTCTCTTTCTGTGTGTGTGTTGGATACATTTTGGTAGGAGTACACACATGGAATATAATACCGTTGGAAATATTTTTTAGTGTCCAGTTTTACTACACAGAGTTTTTTTGGCATGAGGAATCATATTGTTCCTTCGAATGAAGATTCGAGAGAGAGAGAGAGAAAAGACTGGGGGAGTGAATAATACAAAAGACTTTCTCTCATCTTGTTCTTTCCCCTTCCTTCCTTTTTATTCTCCTTGTAGAGAAAAAGAGATTCTTGGCCCATGAGCTTTCTCCATGTAAAAAAAGACATGTTCCTCTGGGTTTTTAACCTAATTTCTACACAGAATAGAGAGAGACACCACCACCACCCCCTTCACTTAACCCTGTTCATTAAAAATAAGATGGGATTAAATTTAGAGAGAATTAATGACTTTCTCTCTCTCTCTCTGTGTCTTTTACTTATAAGAAAGTACAGTTTGTGTACGTGTGACAGAGACATAGAAAGTTGGTCAAGGGAAAGTAACTTTTTCTTTTGGAAGAGAAGGACGTTTTTTTTAGTCTTTTTGAATGCGTGGAGGGGTGTAAAGTCACCCTTTAGATTTCCGATTTGGATGAAAGACTCTCAAAGTTGTTGAGAGGGGGTCCTTTTTTTGGTTCTTCATGTCTATGGTCATTATCATAACGTATGGAAACAGGTGAAAGTTTAAGGAGATGGAGATCAACTTACTCTTCCTCTTTGGGTCAGGATGAACTAAAAAGTTTAACAATTTTTTTTTGCTCTTGTCTATGATAAATATATTAAACAAGTAACCTGCACACTCATCCATTTTTTATACATTATGTTACTCCATGTATAGAGTGGGAAGAGTGTAGTTAACACGGATTCTTTTTGAACTATGAATATATTATACAATTCAGTCAAGATTCTTTTCTCTCTCTCCCTCACACTTTCTCTTCTTCGTTTTCTCTCTCTTTTCCTTTTTTCAGTTGATGTAATGGAAGAGAAAGCAAGATTTTTAGTTGAGTTGAAGGGAAAAACAAAGTTTGAATATATTTTTCTTTTTTTGGGGAAAGTTGGCCACATCGATTCCTTGTTTAAGTGGACGAGTCCAGTCCCTGGACATTTGCCTATAAAGTTGCCGTCTTTCCTTTTTGCCCTTTGGACAGAGAGAGAGAGAGAAGACGGAGATGGGGAGGAGGGGGGCCTGTAGGGGCTTGCGTTCGTTCGTAAACGTGGGGTGAATTCGAGATTTATTGGCTATAGAATTCTCTATGAGCTTCACCAGAAAGAGAGAGAGAGGAATGAGGAACGAAGAGAAAGTTACAGCGTACGTTGGCCATCATGTAACATCGTCAAGGTGCAGAAAAAAAAATCGGATGAAAGAGAAAACATTTTCTACTTTCTCTCTCTCTCTCTCTCTACCAATAAAGTAGTTGGGGATGTATAGACAGCATCAAAATGAAAAATGAAAAATCAAAATTTCAACCAAACTTGTTCTTTTTCTTTTCTTTCTATAATCGAAATTGAAGTAGAGTTCCATTTTTGCAATCAACCCCACCCTCCAGATCTTTCTCCACGATCATCATATCATTATCATTAAATTTTATGCTAGACCAAAATTACAAGACCAATCCCATGTCAGTGAGGAGAATGGTAAACTTGGAATTGTAAATTAGAGACCCAGGAAGTCATAAGTTGGACGTGTGGAGGGAGAGAGAGAGAAAGTTTTTTTATTCATGACTTGAAATGTTTTGAATTGTTGGATGTTTTTTTTTGTGTGTGTCTAAAAAATTCTTTTTGAAGGAGGTCAAGATGATACTAAATTCAATATTGTATATTTTTTTTCTTGTTTTTTGTATTTTTCTCTTTGTGTAACCTCCTTCGTCCTCCCCTTGCACGACCAACAATAACAACAACACCTTTCTATCGTCTCGGGACGATTCTCAAGTCAGAGAGAGAGAGAGAGAGAGGGGGGGGGGGAAGAAGTGAAAGGGAAAAAAATCAACTGACTTTCTCTTTCTTTTTTTTTCGTTGTCGATGAGACACAGAGAGAGAAAGTTTTTTTGAGAGAGAGCAGATGGAGTGCCTACATATGGTCCATTTGGAAGCATGAGACTATCAAATCACAATCTGCTACTGTTTCAAATCCATGCAAATCGAGTATGGCTGGAATTTAAGAGATAAAAAATAAAAGAGAAAATTCAGAAAAAGTCAACCATATTCTCTCTCTCTTTCTCTCACTACTTTTGTATAGAAAGCAAGGGGAGGACAACAGATGGAGGAGGAACGACGTCGTTTCTTTGGTTGTGTTGTCGGCTGTAGGCTTGGGCCTGGACCTGAATTTCGGGAATTGAGGAATAGTAACAAGTGAGTGGAATGAAGACTTTTTTTTGAGAAAAAAAAGAAAGAATCAAAGTCAGGCAGAGGTTGAAGAACAAGAATAAAAAATAAATGGCTCTCATTCCCCAAAATCCGTGTTAGTTTAGTCATAATTAGAAAGAGAGAGAGAGAGACGGAGCCATGTGTCTAGTGTAATTTAATGACATTAATTTAGATAGACATTTCACTATCAGATATTGACTGCAATAATGTCTAATTACGAATTAAGTACAAGGTCTAAAAATATCTCTCTCCCATTTCAACCATCAACCATGTATCTGTATCTGTTTTTTTATCTGTTTGAATGTCTTTTTTTGTAAAAATACACTACACATCGTCAATGCCAATTGTACATTGTGCACAGTCAATATAAATGGACACAATCAGTTTCAGTCATAATTCCATGGGAATGTAATGGATGGCAAGTAAAATGTGTAGTCTCTCTCTCTCTCTCTTATATTTGGAGGCTGATCACGATGCCGCCATACTAATTAAATTAATTTGCCATGTTCAATTCAAATACTTTTCTTCAAACTCGTTACTCTTCTCTTTGACTCTACTAAAGATACAAATAGTAGACACAAGGCCCACCAAAATAATCTATGGGTATTACGCATATTGTTATTTTATTGTGCGTTCATTTACATGTACACATGTACATGCATATGACTAGAGAGAGAGAGACTAGAGAAAAGTCTTGTGTGTGTTCGTGCTTGTGGCATTTTACATAAACACTTGTCTTGTTGTCCAAAATTCCCAACTCGATTCCTCTCTCCTTCTCCTTGAGAGAGAGTGTGTGTATGAGAGATGGTTCTTTGGCAATTTTAGTTTGTGTGCAAAATTAAATGGGGGAATGAGAGCCCACGTGTTTTCACTTTTGTGTGTGTGTGTACATAGGGAGACTAGGAAAAAGGAGACGGAGAAGGTATTGGGAAGTACAATGGGATGCAATGTTATAATACACAAGGAGAGGAATTTATGAGCCATGATAACATATTGTAGTTATACATAGCGTGACATCATACTGTACTCCTTTTTTTACTGTGTACAACAAGGGGGGCTACACAATAACAATAATAGCAATGCAATGGCAAAGAGAGAGAGAGCTGAGGGAAATCAGAAATAAGAGTTATTATTGCCTGGACTATTTTGCAAGTGTAGTGTGTGATGCCAAATCCAATGTATATGACATTCACTACCTTATATATAAAACTTAGATGACATGAGAGGAGCCATAATAATGCAAAAATATTTTCTCTTGTATTTTGTCTACGAGTATGAGCTTTATTTTATATAGGGCTCTCTCAACCCATGCCTTTGGTTGGTACAAGAAGATGATTCTATACAAATAAGATTCAGGAGGTGGTCCTCTCTCTCTCTCTCTTTAGTTTTTGAGACCGGTGTGTTTTTCCTTGTGTGTGGAGGAGTCCTGAAAATAATATAGTATAATGTAATCTAATGTGTAGGCCCTCATAGCCATTCAAATGCTTCAACTGTTTATGCAATTCCAACCATCGTTGAGTCCACTGGACTGGAACCAACTGTTCAACATTTTCTCTATTTGGCCCGTCTGTCATCTACTCCTATTAGTTACATTTGCTCCTGGTACTCCTACTCTCTCTCTCTCTCTCCTAGAGGATATTATATTAGAGTACATTCATATTCATAGACCCAGACCATTTCATAAGTAAATGTGCTTGCGAAATATGTATTTTTATTTGCTGGACTTTTGGGCGGTGAGGCCTCATACACAGGGAGATAGGCAGCTGCTACCTAGCTCCCGTTCTGTCGAGAAAAATTTAAGTTGTTGTTTTTCTTCTCTCTCTTATATTTTTATATATATTCTCTTTGTAATTGTGATCGCTCTTCTTTGACACATCTCTCGTAGTCTCGTAGTCTGGAGTCCTCCTGGTGTTTTTTTTCTCCCCCTTTGGTTTTTATGTTATTTTCTCTCTCTCTCTCTCTCTTCATGTTAAATATGCAATATGCAATACAAAATGTGCAATACTCTCTCTGGAAAGGTCTGTACGTCATGACATTATGTTGTGTGTGTTTTTTTTTTGCACAAATATATGCACAGAGGACAGAGTTGAACAGGCACAGGTAGAATAATATTTTTACATGCTATATTCCGTGTTATTTTTTTTTGGTTTTATTTTGGTGATGAGGGGACTATGGAGAAGCACTAGGAGTGTATTGTATTTATGTTGGTTGTGTTGTTGTTCTACTCCTTTTTTTATGATTATATATTATTTGATTCTATTCTGGGCCACACACACACACACAACCAAAGCCATTCAACTTGAACGGTAAAAAGCATGTGTTGTAATATCTAGAGAGAGAGAGAGAAAGTTTAATATTATTATAATATTATTATTATGTTATGTATGCTCAAATATGGATTTTCTCTCTCACTCGATGCACAACCTGTACACACACTCTTGTTGTTGTTGTGTAGTCTGTTGTAAAGTACAAATTCAAAGAAAAAAAAATTACTTTTACATTCATGACCCAACTTGTACTTCAAGTGTAGAAAAATGAGAACTGAGTCTCTGACTATAGATAGAAATGAATATAATTACTTTGTCAGATTTAAAAAAATTTGTAAAAACTTGCTCAATTTAAATTATTTGTATTTTTTAATGTAAACAATTTATGACAAATGTTGTTTCTTTCTCTAGTTATTTTTTTATCATTAACAAAAGGTTCGTCATTGTACAATTACTGCAATTTGAACTGACCCAATTTTTTTTAATTTTTTTGTTGTCATTCATTGAGACACAAAAGCTCACGTTTTTTTTGTAAGAAATTATTGACTGTTGATAATTTTTTTTTCAAAGGAAAATTTATTTACAAATGTCAACAATTTAATGAAGTTTCCGCTTTTAAAATGTTTTTTATTTTGGTTTTGGAAAGTCTCAGAAAAAACTAATATGTACATGGTTGGGAATAAGTGTATAGTTTCAAATAAAGAAAATATTTTTTTAGAAAGAGAGAGAAAGATTCCAAGGATCAAATTTCGATTTTTTGAGAAAAGTGAAAAAAACGAGGTAGGTTGTTAGATTACAGATTGAAGGAATTTTATTTTTTGTTGTACATTTTTCTCTCTCTTTAACTTCAAAGTAATGATGATGTTTCTCTCCTCTTGTTGTTTAATATTGTTGAAGGAAGAAAAAAAGACTCTTGACAATACAAAACCGCCTCCTCACATTTTGTTCATGATAAATTTATCTCTATATTTTTTTATATATTGTATAACATTTTTTTCTTGTATGCACCCATACCGGAATTTTTTTTGAGAGGGGAAACCAGAGAGTTGACTGTGGAGGAGAGAGATCAAAGAAGAATAAAAATAGCTAAGAGCGGCTATAAGAACAAAGAGGGAGGAAATCAAAGGCTAAAAAGTTTAAAAATGAGAGAACACAGCACGGAGGAGCATTGAGGCAGACACTATAAGATGCAAGTAAATACAAGTTTTAAAAAAGGGATCTCTATGAGAAAAAAATAGAGAATGGAATCTATTGTGTAAAGACTGGAGACTGTGTAAAGACTGGAGACTGTGTACAGTGTAGAGTAACTTAAAAAAGATACAAAAATGTTTTTTCATGTTAAATCACAATTTCTTTTACAATCTCTTTCTCTCGTTATAATTTGGATAGCTTACTTTCATTGAAAATCGTTTTTTATGCCAATCCAATTTTAATATTGGATGAATTTGCAAATAATTTTATGCATCGGATCCCCCTTTTTTCTGTCTTGTACTAGCCTCGCTCTCTCTCTCTCTCTTATAGTTTTGCTTCAGATGTTGACGTTGACATCTGTTGTTCCTGCTCCAGTCGATTGTGTAAAGATTTATTATATTACACACGATTCAAACCTCCATGTCATCCAATGCTCTCTCGCTACTACTTTTTTTTCTTCTTCATTCCATTTCCTTGTTATGGAGTCGCCCTTCACAGATTTAACAGTTTTTTTTTTACTAAAAAAAACAACTCAATGTGCTCTCACTATTTACTACATGCTACACGCTTGAATGGAAGGGACAAAAAAAAAGTTTTTTTTCTTTTGCTTTAAGGCTTTTTGTCTTGTTTTTTTTTCTTCTCAGAATAAATTGTACTTGTCGTTGAATTGTATACTGACGATGGGGAATATTCTCTTTCTCTTGGCTTTCTCTTTTCCTTTTTTTTGAAGGGGAATTTTTTTTTGAGCTTACTTCAAGTCTTTTATTATAATATTAAATTAATTGAAGATTTAAAAGTATACATTTTTTTATTTACGTAATATAAAAATGGGAATGGATATTACAAAATTTAAAACATGAAATTCAATTTTCTTTCTCTCTCTCTTGCTTTGCTTGGGGTGAAGATGACAAATCCCATGGATTTTTTTTGTCATCATTTTTTGACTAAATTCCATCAACATGGAAGATACTCCATAGACCATAGTCGGGACAAATTTTTTTTTCTGTAGAGATTTTATTTTACAAGGGTTCATAAATCATGAGGGGGGGAATGCTGTCTGGTTTTGTTGATAAGCTTTGAGCTTCATCGTATTCTAATATAAAAAAAGGGGAATGTTTGTGGTAGTGCTAATAATGGGGGGGGGGGATTGTAATACAAATTATTCTGTTTAAGTATTTTCATTTTCAATGTAAAAAAAAGATAATTAATATTTGTTAAAGAGAAAAGAGAAAAGAGAGAAAATGTTTATAAATGAAAATCCTTAATTAGTTTAGAATTAATTTTGTAAATTATTTTCTATTTATTAATTTAATAGCAAGATTAAAAAAAATCACGCTAATTTTTGTAAAGAATTGGGGGATTGTGGTAGAAAAAAGAGATTGGCAATAGAAATCAAAGTTGGAGTCATTTTTATTGCTTTTGAAGCTAAAAAAAAGTTTGTATTATAATGAAATGTAACGTACAAGCAAGGAGGAGGAGGAGGGGGGGGGGTTTGTATTGCTGACAGATGAACTTCCGTTGAGAATGATGAATGGCGGTTGAGGGAGGAGAATGTCAGTTGCCACTATAGTGACTACAGTGAGAGGTTGTTGTTTTTGGCCACGTTCAAGTCAATAGATTTTATATATGTGTGTGACTTTATTTACAACTGCCTTTTGTTTTTGTTTGTATTGGTCTTTTAGATGGTGTCATTCAAACGGTGGGTGATTTTGAGAGAGAGAGAGAGAAAAGGGAACAGTTCAAGAGTTGATGTTAATTCTTATACAATCATGAGTACAAAGAGAGAAATATGTACGTGTTGTGTATATACATATATAGCTTCAAAGAGACAGTGGTGGGCGGCATATATTATTTATTTTATTCTCATTATTTTTGTTTTGTGTATATTGGCTTTCTCTCTCTCTGTCAGACTTTAATTCATGAATTAGTTCAGGTGGTTTCCCCTTTTTATTTTTTTTCATTGAGCAAAATCCAAATTTTCAAGAGACCAACTGCCCCATTAATAATCATAATGACTCTCATTATTAAAAGAGTTTATTTTTTTGAATATTTGTTGGTTGACTTTCTAAGGTTTTTTTTTTTGGAAAAAAAAGTTTTGATTTGAAAATGTGTGATTTGTGCACAAAATATAATTTTCATGTAGTACCGTATATCCTCTATTAGACCTCCTGGGGTTCTATTTCTTTTGGACACTCAGACCATGGGGCTATATTGGAGGTTGGGGATTTAATGGAGGTTGGGGTTTTATTAATTTATTATTTAAAATGAAAATAAAAAGAGAAGAATAAGAATTATTTTCAAAAGGATAATGACAAATTTTGTTAAAAATATGAAATTCTGGAGAGAGTAGTTGATAAAAATAGGCATAAAATTGTTTACTTAGGCACAAACAATCACAAGAAATGCCTTAATCCGATTTTCCAGAATAATACCCAGACTTTTCCTGAATATTGCAATTAGATACACCAAAAAGGGTTTAGATCGATGGGGTTGTTTAATCACGGCATTTTTTAAGTAAACTTAACAGGGTGCCACAAGCTCAAAATTGGACACGTTTTTGACAAGAAATGGCATTTTTTTAAAAAAAGAAAAGGCAATTTTTTCAGAAAAAGGGCACATTTTGCGCATAAAAATTTCAATTTTGAGAAAACAATGGCAAAAAAGATTTTTGTAAAACAATTAAAGGGCAAAAACTAGGTGCCTCTTTTTGGGGCAACGGGTCGGTCAGAAGGGCAGGGTGCCGGTCGTGGCACCTCGTTAACATGTTAAAAACTGTGTTTAATACTGTTGAGGGTGGGGGTATATTGGAGACTGGGGCTCTATTGTTTTCTTAGCCCCAAACACTGGGACTGTATTGGAGATTGGGGGTTAAATAGAGGATATACGGTATGTAGTTTAATTATTGCTTTGTTTATTTTTATTTGGCTAATAAATTGTACACATGTAATATTTATAATGAACCTTTGACCTGTAAAATATGAAGGAGAAGGAAATGAAAAGGAATTTAAGATATTTTATTAGTCATAATAATTGTACACTAACTATGTAGTAAACTACATGTATTAAAAGTTGATTTAAGTAAGAAACAACTAAAATTTAATTGAGAGAGAGAAAGAGACAGAATAATCAAAAATAACTTTTAAAATCAAATTTGTGTGAGAAATTTGATCAATAAATTATTGTCTTGTATTACAGATACATTACTAATAATAATAGACATTAGTGGGGAGAATATATTACCAAAAGAAATTTTTTTTGTACAAATTGTAGAGTTGTAGTACACTAGCCTCTACTTAAAGTCCATCAAAATAATTTTTTTGACAAAATTTATATACATTTTTACCCTCTTGTCCTTGAGTTGTTGGATTTGTTTTTGTGACCAAGGAGAAAATTTTTGAGATGGCAATTCAATTTAATGTTCTATATAAACTTGTGTACAATATACCTAAGCAATGTAATTAAAAGACCCCACCCCCCACCTTTCTCTCTCTCTCTCTTGCTTATATAAATACAAAAGTTAGATATTGGATATAACTAGCCTTTTTGCCAAAATATAATTATGACACATGTACAATGTGTACATAACTTCAAGAGAAAGTAGTGGAGTTTGAAGCGTGTACATATTTTCTCTCTCTCTCTCTCTTGGTGTGGTTGTAACTTTCTCCGACATTTTGAGTCGTTAAATTGGCACTGGGCAGTGTGGAGTACTATGAGTATGAGTCTCACATTCACAAACTTCATATTATAATTATTACACTATCGCATGCTATACTATAGGTCATCCCTTATCTGACTTTCTTTTTTATATATTTATATACATAAAAAAAGAGAACAAGTCTCAACTTGTTCTCTTGGGAGAGAGTCGAGAGTTGAATGTGTAATATGGGCTTGAGGGGTTGCCATTTTTGAAAAAAAATAAGGAAATATTTATTTATTTTTTCTATATCAAAAATAAAATGAAACTTGTCATCTTCATTTTTAACTGTGACATGAGCCATGAGAATGGCTGTACACAATATAAATATGATTAGATATCAGTTTGATTGTCCATTTAATTACTTGTTAGGTGTGTGTGTACTGGGTTGTTTTTGTTGTATAAAAAGAGGAAAGAGGGAACGGTTGGAGGCTGAAGAATTGATATTGATGATGTGTCACACTCATTATGATATTAGACACTTTGCGCTTTATCATGTAGTCAATAGTTAACTAAAATCCTCAGGGGGGAAATAGTTCATCTAGGCAATGGCCATTTTGCCTTTCTCCCCCTATCTTTCACATGTAGCCAATCCAGTAGAAATAAATACAAAAAAAACATTTCGTCTCACATGACCTCCTCCTAGTTCTAACAAATTTACTAGTTTTACTAGTACATATTTTTGTAGAGATGTATTACTTTCTCTGTACTTTCTCTTTTTGGTCAATTTGACCTTCTCTTTTTTTTCTCTCTGTCCTGTCATTCTTTGTTGTTGATGATGTGTTTTTTTTGAGGGGGGGTCTAGTCCAATTTTGTAATGAAAGGAAAGTCTTTAGATTGACCCTGAAGGGTACATCCATCACAATATTGTTGTGTTTATAATTCTACTTGTTCTTTTTTTTTATATGTTATGTTGTACAATATGGAGTAAATAATCCATTTTTCTCTCCCTTCTTCGTCTCTCTCCTCCATGCTTCATCAATGTCAATGTGATGTATACGAGGGGAACCAAATAAATTCAGAATCTTTCTCTTTCATTTAGTCTATTTTTTTCCCTTATATTATACACATTGTTTATATTTGTTTTTTTGTTTATATGTATAGTCATTAGCACTACCTGCTTATTAGAGATTATTACGTGTTTGCATGTTTTGCATTTGAATAAAATTTGAGCCCCCCTCGCTCTCTCACTTCAGATCCAAAAGGGACTGACGACAGAAATTATTTTTCTTCAGTTTGAGTAGTAGAAGGACAGAGAGTAATGCATCAGTACGTACATTAAATAAAGGTAATTTAATAGGGGAGGGGGGGGGTTATGATGTGACATGACATAATTGTAGAATGTCATAGTTAATTCTTTATTCAAATTATAGTAAATTTGGAAAATAAAGAATTTATTTTTGGTAAAATGAACAAATTGTATTTTATGATTTTGATTTATTCTTAATTTACCTTTTTAATCTCTCCTCATTTTATTTTCATTCTTCTCTCTCTCTCTCTCTCCCTTTCTTTTATTCTCATTTGAACAATCAAAAAATGGACAGGGAAAGTGGACAAGGAGAAATTGATGTAATTAAAGGTCTTTATTATAAATTATTTATTACTAGTCTTTAATTTCTACAAAGGGTGGAATTTCTGACATAAATTTTATTGTAATTTTTTTTTCTTGTTCAAAAAGTCATGGAACAGAGTTTGGGAAGGTCAAAAAAATTTCAGGACTTGAAAAAAATAGGAGAAAGTTGATTTTGAAGAAAAAATAGAAAATGGAGGAGAAATTTTGGTGCACGGTTTGAGGATTATTATGAGTGTCAATGGATAGAATGGGGAGATGGTGATGGGAGTAATTGAAACGTGGTGAAAGTATACTTGTGTTGTGTGTGTTATATAAGAAATGATTAAGGTTATTTCTCTCCCGTCTTTTTTTTCTTCTAGTGGAAGGAGAGTGTGTGTCATAATTGTATGAAGGGGGTTCTGTACCATTGTGTCTAGAAGAGCGGAAAGATGACCATGACTTTTTATCATTGTCGCTCCAGTGAGAGAAAGAAAGAGAAAGGAGAAAGAAAGAAGAAGAGCAAGTGGGCGCTACGATGGTCTTGTTGATGTAGTGATGGTCTCTTAGTCTTTTTAGCTGTGACTCTGTCCTTGGTCTACACTTACACTTGATATTATTGATGTTAGTCCATACTTATGGCTTTCTCTCTCTCTCTCTGTTTCCAACGCCGGTGGCCGCTTTCATATTTTCTCCTTTCTCTTTTCTCTTTCTAGCCCCATGGCATTAGTTATCTCATCGTTAGAGAGAGAAAGAAGAGGAGGAGGGGGGAGGGGATATATATTATGGAACATGATATATAATAATATAAATTTATTGTAGACATATCAGTACATACCAAACACTTACCGTAAACCTTACAAATATGACCCAGAAGGGGGAATACAAAGTATGAAAGAGAGGGGTTATCATAATTATAAAAAAAAATTTTTTGGGTTTGTATCAAGACAATATTTGAGAGGTTTACGGTGGCTGTGGCTATGGCTCAAAATTGTGAGAGAAAAGAGAAAGGGGGGGGGGGAGGGGGTAGACTTTCTCTTGGAGAGTTGGAGAGAAAGGAATGTTGGGCGGATAAAGCAATATCTTGAAAAACGGAAAAGATCGATTATGATATACTTTTTTTTTGTGCTGTGGATCTCCTTCTTCCACTCTACTGGCACTGTGTTCTCTCTGCTATACTCTGGCAGGACAGAGTAGGAAAAAGGACTGGCTGAGTGCCATGTGAAGCCCAAGCTGAATGTGCCTTTCTCTCTCTCTCTTTCTGTGCTCCGATTCGATAGTCAAAGAGACAGAGAGTCTATATGTGCACATGAGAGAGAGAGAGAGAAATCCAGTCCAATTCCTTATTATTCCTTCTGTATCTTTCCCTCTCCTTTTCCCTGTCTCTCTCTCTCTCTCTCTCTCTCTCTCTCTGAGAGACAGTCAAGAGCGTTCGTACTTGTGTATCTTGTATCTTTTGACTTTCTCTAGATCTAGACTCGTGTATATTTACAGACTGACGATGAGAGTCCTCTTCTCTTCTTGTTGTACAAATTCAAGTACATGTAATAGCCTCGTATGATACAACCGCTTTCTCTCTCTCTCTCTCTCTCTCTCTTGCTCCACTTTCAACTTTCTCCTTTTTTTGAGAGAGAGATTTCAAGTCCTCCCAGGTTCTAGCCCTTCTTTAGTCACTGTACAAAATCCATGCTAATCGTTTTCTCTTTGCTTTCTCTCTCTCTCTCTTTTTAGTCTCTATGGGGGTTACATACTTTCTACTTTAAAGTCGAACCATCTTTTCTTGGAAGAAATTTTTTTTTGGAAGGCCATTGAAAGGAAGGGAAAGCAAAAAAAAAGTATTTAAAAAAATAGTAGAAATGGACTATACATGGCAATTAATTCAACCGTCATTTTGAATAACAAATTTTATGAGCCAAGTATGAATTTAACATGGACAGGCTAAGTTGGTTTTTTTACATTTTTTTGAGTTGAGGGAGGACGAAGGACTCAAATCTGGATAAAAAAAAGTTTTACGTCATACAAGAAGAAAGAAAAAAGATTTTTTGGAAGTGTAGTTATATATATACGTGTTAAATGTTTAAGGATGCCAAAATAGTGTATAGAAATGGTAGTTAAAATACAGGACAAAATTTTCAGTGTAAATGTAAATTGAGAGGCGTATTTATATTTATTGTTACAAAAAAAAAATTATGTACAGACGACATTTTTTGGACAAAAAAGGGAGGAGTTGGTGAGGTTTAACTGTTTTGTTGTTGTTGTTGTTGTAAAAGTAATAGGAGGGATATTGTACAGTATTAGAGTAAATGGAATGGAGAAAGAGGCATGGAGGATGATGGAGAAATTTTTGCAATTTGGCATGGAAGAAAAGTCTGGTTTATACTGGAAAAGTAAAAAGGAGAGGGAGAAAACTGAGAAAAGATGGGAATACAAATGATGAGTAGAGGCTGTGAACTTAGAGAGTCAACTTTGGAGACATTTTCATGTTGCCATGCTCCTCAATCCCATTTCATTTTCCTCTCAATATGAATACTAAGTGTAACAAGAGAGGAGAAAGTATAAGGGAGTTCAAAACTATGTATATTTTCTACATTCTCTATTGCATATGGACTCTGAAACATATGTTGAATTTGGATTTAGAAAAGAGACAAAAAAACGGAGAAAGTCTCAACATTTTTCATTCCACATTTCTTTCCCTCTCTCTCTCGTTACTTTTTTTTTTTTGCTGTTTTTGTCTGTTTGGTAGGCAGAGTATAATACAGTGGGAGTATTTTTTTTTTGTCTTGTGTGTGTTCATATATTGCTCACTTGTCTCCTATTTGTATTTTTGTCGCTTCAACATCTCGTCAAGTTGGTATGACCATTGGCCACTTACTAACTGTATGGACGAGGATCTTGTTTTTTTTTCACTTTTTTTTTGGAGTGTGGAATGTCAACTTTTATTTCTTTTTTTGGTGGGGGAGGGGGTGAAAATTGAGAGCATTATTATGACAAAAAATGGGATGATAAGAGTCTTGTTGCGTGAATTTTAAATTTTGAGCTCTTTTTTTTGTCTTTTGATTTTTTTTAAAAGATAAACTTGGCCATGTGTATTTTTTAAAGAAAGTTATTTATTTTTTGTCTGTTTTTTTGTCTCATTTTTAACTACAATTTCTTCCTTGTTACATTAAGAGTTTTTTTTTTGAATGTGTGTTGAAATGTACATTGTAGATAATGCTTTTTTTGGAATTGTCGCCTTTTTTAAAATGGAAAATGGAGTTTTTTTTGCAAAAAGAATTTGAATTTTGATAAAATCAACAGTTTTATATGAATAATTATTGTGGTGTCATACTCAGAATAATTTATATTTTTTAATTTAAATAAAGTTTATATTTTGTAGCCACTAGTCAGCTATAGTTAATTTTTAAAAAAAATATTTGATTTTGGCACTCTACCAACCGGGAAACAATTTTTTTAGCGAAATAAATTAAAAAATTTTAAATATAAATAATAATGTTAATATTTTTCCTTGTTTTTTTTGTTTCAGGTGGCAGTAAAATTTGACTATTTGAAAGGATCGGCCTGAATTTGGAAGATTTGGAAAAAATTGTAGATTCCGAAGAAAAAAAAAATTATCAAAAAACCTTTAAAATTTACACCTGCCTTAATTGTCAAAAAATAAAAGCCTTTCATTGGAATTTGGAATTGGACTCATTGGTAAATTAGATTTTGACAAAAGAAAAAAAGTCCCTTGTGTCAAAAAACGTGACTAAATAAATTAAAAAACATTTTATCAAAAAAAAGAAAGTACTGTACCAGACTTAAAGGAATGGAAGTATTGACTTGACTAAAATATTGTTTAAGAATATAATGAGCGATGCAACCTTTCGGATCATCACATCAAATGAAATAGAAGAAATAGAAATAGTGAGTGGAGATGGAGAAGACAAAGTGGAGAGGGAGGGAGAAGAAGGGGGGAGTGAAAGTAAAGGGGGGGACACCCTCACAACAGTAACAACAACAAGAGGCTCCGAACACATAATAATCCCATCGAGTATAATTTATCAAAATGCCATCAATCTCAACTTGATTAAATTCAGGGGTAATTTCCTCACCAAAGACACATGCACATCCCCAACTCTTCTCACCCATGGGACAAAAACTAATGGGATTTTATTAAAACCCAAACCAAAGCTCCAACCCAAACAAACTCCCATCGCCATTAGTGTGAGAAATGAAATAAAAAATATTTCTATAATTAAAACAGAAATATCATCGGGAGGCGGGAAAATTGGCTACATTAAATATGAACAACCCATTGATAACGATAATAGTCAAGATTGTGGAAACAAGTCTAAAATTGAGAGGATGGGAACAAAAACAATTGTGACCACAATTAGTCCATTTAAATCTGAATTAGTTAATGGACAATTAAAAATACAAAAGAATGACGAGGGGAAAGAAACACTCAAAAGGAATAGCTCTCTCTTTGATGCCTCTTCCAATACTCTTAAATCTTTCTCATCTTCCTCATCTGTGGACAAGAGAGAGGGTGAGGATGAGGATGACTGTACTAATCAACCTAATGGAGGTACGTAATTTTTTTTATAATTAATTTAAATTTAAATTGTCAAAATTGTACACAGTACAGTTTTATGTGTATGAGAAAATATTTTGTGTCAATAAATGAGTGGACAATAGAAAAAGGTTCAATGGGCTGCCAATGGCCCTTGAGAGAGAGAGGGAAAGGAGATAAGGATTGTCAAAAGGAGTGTGGAGCGAGAGAGACTTATCGTAAATGTTTGGCATCTTCTTGGGTTATGAGATGGAAAAAGCTCTTAAGTGGCTCTGGGATAAGGAGCCTCTCTCCTCTCTCTCTGCTTTCTCCTATTCATGCTAGTCCAAAGGGGAAAAGATGAAGATTAGGAGATGGTGTGATCATAATGTCGTCAAGGAAACGTTCCAAAAAAAAGGAGCAAGTGTTCCTCCCCCTTTCTCTCTCTCTCTCTTGTCTCACATTATATTCCGATTACCAAACAACCAAACGATCAACGACACAAAACTCCCCTTTCTCCAACACTTCTTAACGACACTTTCTCCTTGTACAGATATTACATCAAGTTTCTTAATTGTAAAATCAAAGATGGAGGAGGAGGCTTAAATATTTAAAAATGCAAGTTTTAAAAATACTAAGAATGTGGAGGAGGGCAGAGGGAATTTATTTGAAAAAATGATAATTTTTTTATATTTAAATTCACATCACTAATCTAAAGTAGAGTTTCTAAGAAAGAGAAAGTGGGGGGCTCTCTCATGTACTTGCATGAGGCTCTCTCTCACCATAAATAAAGCATGTCTGGTTCCATGATGTATTATATGGAGTTGGAGGGTGTACATATGTCCAGTGAGTAAGAGAGAGCCTCCAAGTTTTTTCTTGTTGGCTTTTTGAGTCTTGAGGCCTTTAAAAAAAGCCAGGAAGCCGTCAGTTGGTGAAAATGTCAAACTCTTTTTTTTTCTTCTATGCAATGTGCTCTACTCTTTGGAAAGGATGCCATGATGGTCATGGTAAAAATGTGAAAATTTCTTTGTGTGGAGTCAGACTAAGAAGAAAAAAAAACGTACCCACAAATGACGTTTTACAATTTATGATGGTTCGTGTGTTGACATTAGGGAGTGTTTGTGTTAAGTTTCACGACAACTTTTCTCAGGGCTTAGCACTCCTGTCATCCCTCCTCATCCTTGTTGACGCCCAGCTCTTCATGACATGGGACACAGAGAGAGAGGAGCGTACGTAAATATCTTTTTGGCTACTAAAAAAACGGGAACCTTTTTTTTAAAAAAAAACTATGACAGAATTGTCTCTCTGTGGTAAATGCCTACTCATCCCCCCTCAAAAAATGGGGACCAAAAGGATGACAAGAAGAGCTCTTGTAAAATCTCAAGCATTTGGTTTTTTTGGGGGTGGACAAAAATTTTTTTTATGGAAGCGTCTTTATAATGGGAGTGTATTTTTGTATTGGGGTGAAAAGTATTTTTATAATGAATGCACCCCCACATAGTTTCCCCATTTTTTTGTATGTGTAAATTTTATGTGTGGTACACTGGGAGCATGCAAAGTGCCCAAAGTTCTCTCTCTCTTCTTCTCTGCTTTCACCGGAAACCTTCCTGCTTCCACTTTGATGAGTTTTGTGTGTTGAATTTTTTGAAAAAAAAATTGTATATACACAAAAAAATTTGTGTGACAAGGGAAGATGATCAATAATCGAGATGACGGAAGGGGGATGACTTATTGTAATTTTTTTTTGGCGTCGACGAAAGAGGATCCTTCCTCTATTTTTTGCCGCCGTATTTTTTTAAAAAATTTTATTTCAGACAATTCCCTTTCATTACAGATATTTTTATATCTGATTTTTGATTGTCTAGTCAAAATGTCTATATTTGTATTTTTTTGTAGAAATTTTTTTTGAAAAAATCATTTTAGCACAAACTTTAGTTTGGATCTTGTATAACATTTTCGTGGGATCTTTTTTTTTCTTCACCAAATAAAATAAAAGGAGGGGGGAATATATTACACAAGTTTTTTTTGTGTGTGTGAAGAAGAATAGAAATGGAGAATAAGGGGGGGTGAAGAGAGGAATTTATAGGGAAAAGATGAAAAATGGCAGATTTATTAGGATAAAGTGACAGGAAGTCAAGGAGACGAAGCAATCCATGTGAATTCCTTGTCCAGCCGCTTTCTCCCTCTTTTTCCTTTTTCTCTTTGGATGATACTTCACAGATCACATCTTGAGACTCTTTCTCTCTCTCGCTTTCTCCATGACGGATGAGAACATGTATATAATTATGTATAACATTGTATAGAACATGGATGTAAACTTGACTCCCTCCCCCCCCCCCCCCCCTTGGTTTCCCCCTCCTCTTTTTGTACTCATCTTCAACTTTACTCGTTTGTTGTTATAGTTTTGGGGGAGGAGGAGGAGAGACATAGATTGATTCTCTCTTGGAAGCGTTTATACTCTTTCTTGTGTGTGTGTGTATATCATCATTCTGTACTCTGTATTGTGGACAGTTGAAGTTGAAGGAAAATAGCTGAAGAAAACATCTCAAAAGATCTTCTTTTTTCGTACAGTGCATCTGTACTCTCTCTCTCTCTCTCTTGTGGATGGAGAGACTTGTAGTTGGAGGATGGGGCTAATGCAATGCATACTTTATGCTTACTGTTATCGATGATTCCGTTTTGATGGTGCTGAGAAAAAAAAGTTCTCTTCCTTTTGCTTTCTCCCTCTCTCTCTCTTTTGGCTGTCCTGTTTTCATCTCGCTTTTCGGTTTTCCATCTTCCGCTTCACTTAAATTCATAATGTATCTGACATTTACTCCATTTCTCTCTCTCTCATTCCAGTACCGTCGTCAGTTTTATCGTTTTATTTATTTTTTCTCTTTCACTACCAAAACCACCATCTTGGTCTCCATCTCTCTCTCTGAAATTATTATTGGTGAATTTTCAACCCATCTCTGTATCATTTTCCCTTTATTTTTCTTCTCTCTCTCTCTGGTCGTTGAATATTATGTGAAATTTTTAAAAAATGTATGTAACTCATGTAACTCACATTTTCCCAGGTATTACTTTCTCCTCGTCTCTCCTTAATGTTGAGTTGAGACGGGGAAAATATTTTTTTGAAAAATAGTTTTCAATCTTTCTCATAAAACAACATGACTAGTGGATAGTGAACATGGACGTGGACATAGTTGTACATTTTTAAGATTTTTTTAAATCTTGAATGGCAGACTTACAAAAAAAATACAAAAGAAAGTCCAACTTTGTAGTTTTTGCCTTGACTCACAGCCTTTTTTTGAAAAAAGAAAGGAGAGTCATGAATGAGTTTGTGATGATAAAAAATGAATCTGTCTACATTTTGAAAATTATTATTATTATTATATCTTTTTTTTGAAGGAATTTAATCGTGAACTTAAAATAAATGAATAAAGAATTTCACTATAAAGAAAAAAAGTACAGTGTACATAACTTTCTCTGGTAATTTGGGTCATGTGAAAGTCTATTAAAAATATGTACACACGTCACACATTTACATCCAAAAAATAAAAACTCATTCGACCTGAAGTATATTCTTTATTTTGTGATATTAACTCATGTGGAATTGGAATGTGTATGGAATTTTTTTTAATGATTTAAAACGTAAATTTTCACACAACACACACACAGTTAATGTTAATGTTGTCCAGTTTTATATTTTTGAGGAGGGGGGGGGCGACAGTAGCTCTAGAACAAGGAGAGAGAGGGGGAGGGGGGATGAAATGTGGAAGAATAAAATGAGTATTGTTTTATATGTACAAAATGGTCACAATTTTTTTTTCTCCTATTAAGAAACTCCACTCATATATACGTATATAGACTATGTAAAGAAAGTGTAACATTTTCTTTGTGACTTTCTCTCTAGCCAAAAGTTGGACTACTATTACTATTTAAGAGTACGATTAGCGTCATTCTTTACTTTCTCTTGAGAGTTGTGGTGTGTTTCGTATGGGTTAGTGACTGTAGAGTGTGTGGAGAGAATTGCCTTTCTTTTCTACTTTCATTTTGTACATATATGTACATACATGTGGGGGGATAGTCAAGTATTATTTTGTCTTGGAGAGCCACTTTACAATACAAAAAAACAAATATCAAAGTACTTACCATCTCAGTTAGTCCTTAACCATTGCATTGGGTTCTGGTTTTTTTTTCTTTTGATAAAATTTAATACAATAATATCCATATAAAGTTTAAACTTACTTTGGAGAAAGTAGAAGGAGAAAAAAAAACATGGAGCTATCGTATCACATCGCACATTTATTTCTCAAGCAATAAACTTACGAGTGAGAGAATCTCAGTCAAGAAAATAAAACGTTAGATGAGATGGAAGACAAGAGAAGGGTTTTTTGTTTAATATGAATACATATTTTATGTTTTTGTACTAGAGTACATGTATAATTTTTATGTATGGAATCATGGCAAGGCATGACATATGACAATATGACGGTATAATTTTAATCTTTTCCCTTTTCCTTCCTTCATTTCTTTTTTATAATAAAACCACACACTAGAATAGTTGACAAACTATTTCTCCATTTTTTTTTCTCCCTCTCTCTCTCTGAGATGCCATAACAAAACCCATAATAATGTAGTTGGCCATTAAGAGAAAAAGAGTTGACGTTGAAATCTTTGGTATAATTTGCGTAGTACGTATAATACAGCCTACAGTTTTATGTGAAATAGTCAATTTTTAAATGCGTTTCATATTTAAATGAATTTTTATTATGATGGAATACTTTTTTATTTTGGAATTGTATTTTTTTTATTTTGTTTTTGTATAATTTAATTTATTATATAATATTTTCTAATATTAAATCTTGTAAGGTGTCGAGGAGACGCTCTTGTGTGGTGTCATCATGAAGGGCGAGGTCAACGGATGCGATTATTTGGAGGAGAGCTAATAATTGACTTTTTTTATATTCTTCTTGTAAAGAGGACAAGTCGAAAGGGAGCGTTAAATTGAATTTGTCAGTGATGGACTAAATATTGGAAAAATAATTAATTAACGGTTAATTTAATTTTTAATTTTTTTTTACTTTAAATACTCCCAAGTAGAATTCGAGAAGGGGTTGACTTTGTTCTTTACGAATTTTTGATGGAAGGGAAGTAAATAGAAGAAGGGCTATGTCATTGGTTGGTTTTCCAATAGAAAACATTTGCCAATCCAAAATACGACAGTCCATGTCCAATTTTTCTGGTCCTGACTGTCAATTTGGTATAAAAATTAATTGAAGAATTAAGTATTTAAATATTAAATATTGGTTTACTTGATTCGGACGAAATAGAATATTATCAGACCAAAAGTCCATATGACACAGACAAGATGGTAAAGGTTCTTGAGATGGACTTAAAAGGTTAATGAGACTTGTACGAAGACTATTTCTTTGAAGTGTTTTTAAATGTTGTAGAATTTTAGGAGTATCAAAATCTTTATTCAGGTCAAATATTTCTTTTAAATGTTTTTCCAATAAAGGGAATCCATCTTCAAGGAGAGCCTAAAAAAATTTGTAATTTTTAGTCATATTATTTTCCTTTGGGGATCTTTTAATGTTATTCAATTTTATGAGAATTTATATTTTTTTGAGACAAGGATAAAGATGTGTTGATATTTTTTTTGTGTCTTGTCATTTGGTACCTCATAAAGCATGACTGCGTACTCTGGCTTGTAATAAAATGGCCATAATTCTCTCAGTGGTTCCCCAGACAATTTTTGAATGGCCCAAGTGTACGCATGAATTTTTGAAATTTGAACTAAACTTTCTTTGACCTCTTGTAATGTTAGAGCCTCACTGAAATGTCTTTTTGTGTAACCTTGTTGTCTCAAATCTTCGAGGACTATTGTTGACTCTGCTTTTGATAAATTTTCTACGAGACCTTCAACGACGGAATCTTCTAATGGTCGATCGAATTTTGCGTGGTAGCATTGGGCTACTCCTAGTTGCATAGTGATTCCTTTTTTATTACACCAATTCTGTATTTAAATAATTAATTAATATTTAAATTAATTTTAATTTTATAATTTTGTACCTGAATTGTAGGAATGACTTGAGTATAAAAATTAATTTCTCTCTGAGTCACATTAGACAGAGTGGCTAGTTGCCGATCTTCGGAATTTGTGGGAGGAATTTTGACGATGAAGTGGGAAATTTTTTTCTCTTCTATGGAATTGTCAACTAACTATCTTTGACAAATTAATTTTTTTATTTAGTTAAATAAATTACAATTTTAATTTACCTTGTAAGAAACTTTAAGGGAATAAATATCACTCAAAACTGGATGCAAGTCATCAGTGCCTGGTTCAAAACGGTCTATTTCAAAATCTTGAACAGTGACAGATTGATTTGTGTCATTATTTTTATTTAGTTCTGTTTGGGAGGAAGAGGAACCGGAAGTGAGATGACGTGTGAGGAAATCTTCAACCCAATGAGTGTTCTTTGATTTATTTGGTGTTTCTATTAGTTCCATGTTTAAATTGGTGGTGGTGGCATTTGTCCCAAGATCATCTTCGTAACGAATTATTAATTCATCCGAGGACTCACGGTCACATGATATTATTGTTGAACTCGTTTGACTTATTTTTTTTGTCAATTATTTTTAATTACAATTAAATTCTACAAAATGTCTTCAATTATCTTCTAGAACCTTGATCTGTAGGAATTCGAATGTGTTTTTTTAACTAAGTTGGTGGTGTTCATGACAACTCAATTAAGATTCATAATGATAACTAGAAAAGGGTCTCTAAAAAAATGATAAATAACTTTTTCCCAATAATAAATTCATTGGTAAAAGTACAAGAGAGAGAGAGAAAGTCAAGAGAAAACTAATAATTATCTATAGTTTAGAAAAATAAACTTTTTTAAAATAAAGTAAAATGCACACATTGAGAAATTTAATTGGCGGAAGAGTTTAGAGTTGTCAAAAGTCAAGAAAAAAAAGTATCTTATCTAAACTTGATGGTGTTGGATGCTTTCTCTCTCTCTTTTCTTTCTTTTTTGGGTTTTCTCCATTCTCGTGACAAAAAAAACTTTAGTTTTAATAAAAGAGCAAAAGAAAAAAAAACTTTTTCTCATTTTAAGCTTCCACACACTCACTTTCTCTTTTTATATTTAACAAAGGCTTATTGTCTGTCCCTTTCTCTTTATAAAAAAAGGGAGACCTTGCGTGGTATATCAGTTCAGTTTCGTTTCTCTGAGTGGTTGAGTATGAGTAAGCTGTCCGTGTAAATATATTTTGAGGGGGGGCTACATGTTATGTCCAAAAACCCAAAAAATGTAGGACTATCTGCGAGGGTACTTAGGTTTTGTAAGATTTTTTTTTTGAAACATTTTTTTCTAAATTGAAAATAAATTCCATTGCCATTTTTCTCCTCTTTTTGCCTTGCCTTGTGGTTTTTCCTTTTTACAAGTCAAGACTTGTGTTCTTAACTTGCTTAGCTACCCACAAGAGAAAGAAGAAAAAAAAAGTGGACCAAGTTAATGTAATTATTGAGCTGTAATTTTCTCCCAGCTGCGGCTTCTTCTTCTTGTTCTTCCAACTTTAGTTTTTTTTGGACCCCTCACTTTTAACAGTTAACAGCACCAGTTTTTCCAAAAGCCTTGGTTTAGCAGCTTAAGCTTGAAACGGAGGTCTGTAAGTCTGTTTTGTTATATGTATTTTTTTATACTTTTAATAATATAATACATTTTTACTTTCTCTCTATATTTTTTTTCTGACCCTACACACACACTAAATTTATGTTTGTTTGAACTTTGAATTGCCAACTGTTACAGACAAAAGAAGGGAGAAGGGAGAAAGTATGGAGTGTGGGGCCTTGCATTTGTTTTTAAAATAGAAAAAGTCTCTCACTTCCATCAGCCTCATTACTTTATCTATATAAATTATATTACTTGTTCTCTCATACTCCAAAACTCGTGTCTCGTCTGTCTTTCTTTTTGCTTCTTTTTGGGGGACTGGGGACAATAATTTTTTTTGGAGGATAAAAGAAATATATATAAAAAAAAGTTTTTTTCTTTTTTTTTTCTTTTACTTTCTTTTGTAGTATTGAAATGTAAGACAAAATGTCCACCATTTTTATTTCTCTCTCTCTCTTTACTTTTTAAATGTCTATCACATGTTGTAGTATCAATATCAATGTCATTTTCTCTTTTTTTCTTTTTTTGTACAATTTATGTATTTAAATTATTGACAAGGTCAAAAACTTTATTTAAAATTTTTTAGAGGAGCTGGAATTTATTTTGAATTTAATATAAAAATTACATTAAATTGTAATTATTACAATTAATTAATTTATTGTTAAGTAATCTTTCAAAGAAAAAAGATTTTTTTGCAAATTATTATTAAATAATACTCATGTAGGTGGTACGATACATGATACATTAAATTTAATAGAGCTTTCTCTTTATAAAAAGGTTTAAGTTTTTTTTGGATAATATTTAAAAAAGAGTTGAATTTTTTTGTATGTCAAAAAAAAGAAAACAATGAAGGATGATGATAATTGAAATTAATAATTGAGTCTTTTTTGTTTTATAAGAGAGAGAGAGAGAGAGATTTAAACTAAAGGGTATGTACATAAGGATGTTATAATATGATTATACTTGTAATTTTTTTTTCATCTCATAAAATCTTCCTCTCTAAAAAGCTTTTGAGGGAGAAAATCCGGAAGGGAAAGGTATTACTGTATGAAGAGCATTTGCATAGTTTATGCTACATTAGTTACAAAGTTGTACAGAACTTTTCTACATGACTTGCTTTCTCTCTCTCTCTCTCTCTCTCTCTTTCTGTCTGTGTCTTTTTCCCTTTTCTTAGACAATATTCCTATCATGTGATATGTATTCCACAAGAGGAAATTGAGAATTCAAAATTGCAACATTTCCATACTTTTCATTCTTTTGGGTTGGTTAGGTAGGGCATTCTATGTACGTGTTGTATCACTACAATTTCAACCTCCCCACCCTCAAAAAATGGCAAATATGCAAAGAGTACGAGAGAGAGAGAGAGGGGGGGGGGATATAACAATGTAAGAATTTATACTTAACTGATGATATGACAATGTCAGAGACAGCGATAACGAGGATCATGGAGAGCTCTTATAAGAGAGAGAGGGAAAAAGAGAAAGAGAATTTGGCAATGTACTTAACGGGAGGGAAACGGGAAAATCTAATGAAAGGCCATGAAATCTCATGATTTGGGAGCTGGATTTGCTTTCCGTAGAATAAAAGAGAGAGAAAAAGAATAAGACGAGGAGAAAAAAAAGAGGGTTCCTCTACTTTCACATTCCAAAAGCAGGCGGAGAAAGGACTAGACGAAAAAAGACTTAGTTAGAACTGTATGAAGGAGAGAGGAGGAGGAGGGGGAACTTGTAAAAGAAACTTTGAAGGGATACCATGATCCGTACATGTATAAATCTATATATGATATTATACAATTCTTTATATGGATATGGAGAAAGCTTTTTTTCGAGTTGGAGAAAAGAGAAGTGAGTCGGGAGGGAATTGCGAATTTGGCAGTCAACTCTCTCCCTCTCTCTCTGTGTATGTTATTATATATAAATATGTAGTCAACTTTCTCTCTCTCTCTTGTGTCTATGTCTCATTATAGTGTATGACCAAAAGAGAGTATAATTTTGTATTATTATGGGAAAGCTTAGGATTTAGACTATCTAAAATCACCCCCCAAAAAAGAAGCCTCCCCCGCCTCTGACTCAGACCCAGAAAATTTTCTTTCTCTCTTGTGATCATTGAGGAAATACGAGGACTGAAATGAAAATTGTAATTGGCAAATTGTCGTTTGTGATTCAATGCACGAGGGAGACGGCTTGTCTTACCATTTCATGCGTGTACTATTCTAGAACACACACTAGCTTTCTCCAATGACATTTGTCTGTGTGACTGTGTGTGTTCAAAAGAGAATTTTAGTTTAAATTTAAAATAATTATCATTTTATTCTCCATTTTATTTGACCATGTTCCACTACTAATGTTTATAATTTTTTGAAATTTATTTTCCTTTTCCGGTTGCGTACAACAGATGAAATTTGGAGGATGTGCAATGGGGGATACATTTAATTTTGGTTTGTTTTGTTTACCTGAACCTCTTTTTGGGGTTTTGTTGATTAATAGTTATATATGCAGGTGTATTGTGTAGGCTGGATAATTTAATCTTCTCTTGTCCCTCCTTGATGCGTATTTGGTACATGTACATGTACGCAGAATAGAATCTGCGTCGTAGTGTATCTGTACAATACAAAATATATGAAAATTGTTGTGAATTAATGTTTATATTTTGTGTGTCTGGATATAGTCAATGAATTTTAATTTGACCTGTTTTTCTATTATTCATGTCAGTTCCTCTCTGTCTTTTTTTGAGGGGAATTTTTTACATGTGGAATTTTCTTGAATGGACTTGCGTGGTTTATAATATTAAAATGTTTTTTTTTGTATTGGGCTCTAAATATAATATTTCCTATAGTTTTTTGGGTTCTTGTGACATTACTTTCACTCTCTCTCTCTCTCTCTCTTTGTCTTTGGATGGAAGATGGGGATTAAGAGGATTTGTGTTATAGCTGAAGATTATGAAGGTTATCCTTTTCCTTTCTCATTGTCATAATAATTTCCATTTTCACAAAAGTCTAATATACATTAAACTCTATAGGACCCATTCTAGAAATTCTAAAAGGGGGGGGGGTATAGGAGTAAGACTAATTAATGTAGCTTATAAGAGCTTGTTAATTATAAAACATAAATAATTCACTACATTTCTAGCTTACTACAGACAGAGAGAGAGAGAGGGATGCCCTTCCCTCTTGTCTCTTCGTCTTTCTACTTTTACGCCCTTTTCCTCCTTTCTCCTTTTTGGATTGAGGGGAAGAGTAAAATTTTTTTTGTCTCAGTGACAATGAGGACAATTATTTTACTGTAAAAAAATTAAATTTAGAATGGAAGATGATACATGAGAAAATTCTTTTTTATTTATTTTATAAACAAACTTATTGGCCAATCAAGTTCCTTGAGCCACACAGAAAAAGAGAGAGAGAGAGAAAGTAAATAAAATGGAGTTGTTATTTGTGGGAGAAAGAGGATGAAAGTTTTTGTCTAGTCCATAGAGTCTAATCACAACTCCTTGTCGTTGTTATATTGGCATTAGTACATTTAGCACATTAAGTTTTTTTTAGAGAGAGTCCGATCTCTTGGCTCTCACTTTATAAGATGTTTCTATTCATATAGTGAAAATATATCCTTCACCTTTTTTGTAGTGTAGTGTGCATATGTAATAATAGAAGAAAATTTTCTCCAGTCTCCAATTCCACAAGGTACTCTCAATTCCATGAGAAAGAGAGAGAGAGAGAAAGCGTTTGCGCCGTTTGGAGTTGCTCCTTGTCCTGGCTGTGCTTTGTGAGGAGGCCAGAAAAGATTTGAGAGATCCAAAAACATAAGTTTCCAAGCATTTTCCTGTAACCCCCCTCCTCCCCCTCCTCTTTTTCGGTTGTCGTTGAGATGGAGAGTAAGGCATAGGAGAGAGAGTACATGTTGGGTTTTTTGAGCAGAGTGTAGAATTGCATTCCATTTCATTGCAACTTGTTCCACGACACACAACGGGGGCACATAAGACAAGTCGAGGGAAAAGTGGGGAAAGGGAGGAGGATCAGTGGAGAATTTTTTTTTCCCCTTTCTCAAAGAGTCTCATTGCCAGTAAAGGATGTTGAGAAGAGAAACATTAACGTTGGCTTTTCAAACCATTACTATATAAAAAAAATACTAGTGTGTGTGTGTGGGGGAAACGGGCTTTTTGAAATACGAGAGTTACATGAGGAGTCGAACGTTCAAGACGAAACATTTTTGCGCTCTCTCTCTCTCCACTTTCACTCTGTGTAAAATTTTCTATATGAATATAGACTCTGTCTCCCCCGGCGTTCAGAACTGACCTACTCTCCTTCCGGGAAGGTTCTATACTTTTCAACGTCTTCTGTCTCTCTCTCTATTTCTTCTTCTTATTCTCCTTCTTGTTGTTGTTCTTGTTCAATTTTTTATTTTTTTCTGTATTTTCTCTTCTCTCTTTTAAGAAGGGGAAGACACACAAAAAAAGCTCAAAGAATTCAAGACGGACTAATTGTTATTGTCCCAGTTGACAAGTTTTTTTGTGTGAAAGACTTGGCTGGAGAAGACAAAAATATTTTTTTTTTGTTTTCTCTTCTTCTTGACTATCTTTCTCTCTGTACTACAAATTTCGCCTTGAAATATTACGACGGATTTTTTTGGTGAAAGTGCTGGAAATTGAGGAAGAGCAATTAAAAGGAAATGGACGAGCTCCTCCGAGAGTAAATTTTTGGGACATTTTAAGGAGTTTTAAACAAGACGGTTCAATTTTTAAATTGAAATTTTTTCTCTCAATTGTGTACACATTTGTCAATTTTTAATTGGAGAGAAAAAAAAAATTGAGTGTGATATGTCAAATTATTTGTATGGAACTTGGTGTTGTTGATAAAGTGTGTGCTTCATAAATATTTCCAAAAAAGAGAAATTACAATTTAAATTTTTGACAAGAAATTAAAAAATTTAAATAAAAGTACCTGTTTAAAATCAAATCATGATTAAAAATTCTTGTTGACTTGAAGATTATGTAAACAGTCAAAAACAAAAAGTCAATAACTTGAGATTTTACCGCTTCTTTTTCCTTTCTTTTTTTTGAAAAAAATTAATTGGGATTGAGTGAGATTGAAAAAAAAAATATTTCTGAAATTTTGGTGGTGCTAAAAAAAGAAAATTCAAGAATTTTGAAAAAGAGATTCTTTATTTTTTTTGGAAAATTTCATTTTTGAAATTGACACTCCCGTGATTCCTAATTCCAAATGAAATTCCACCATTGTGTGTTTCAAATTACAAAAGTTTTTTAAAAAGAGCAAAGAAAAAAAGAAGAATTTTTTTTGAGGGTGATGCATTTTAAGTGAACAATGAAAAAATAAAGTGACATGAAAATAAAATAAAATAGGAATTTTTAAGTGTAAAAAAAGAGAAAAAGTAACAATATTTTTTGCTTTAAATGGACTTAAATGTGACTAAAATTAAAAAAAACTTGTCCTTTGAAAAGGATAATAAAACAAAGTGTTTTGATCACACTTAAAGATCAAATTGTGAGTTAAATTATTTGAAAAAAAATAAATTATTCGGGACCAAATTTTTGGACCCGAATCACTCTCCAGCCCAGTCATTTCTCCCTATAATCTACAACAATCACAATCCGCCAAAATAGGGAAAGTCAAGAAAAAACCCGGAGTTATGCACATCACCACGGCGGGTAAATTAAAAAAACATTTTAAATTTCATTTCATGACAAAAAAACAATAGTATTTAATTTCTCAAATTAAGTAATTGTAAAAACTAAATTACATTTAATTTGACTGGTGAGGGGACATACAAGTACTTTCACCCAAATAAATTTCATATGGCCTATTTTCAACGGAGAGAAAGTTGACAATAGAAATAGATTTTGTATAAATATTTCAACAAGGGATAAAAGAAGAGGAGGAGGAGGAGGGGGGACGTTGAGCTGTTAAATGCTAATTGGGGGGAGTAGGAGAGCATTAGAGTAGAAGGGAAGAGAGTGGGGCTACGTAGCCCTTGAATTGCTCATTATCTCTAGTGGCCTTCCCATTCCCATTCCCATTCCCATGACAAGACTATGGACTATGACGACACACACACTCTTCAACTTGATAATGTGACTAGATAGGGGATATGAATATCATTTCCCAGACATTTTCATGTTCTCACGATGCATTCTTGTCTCTCTCTGTGGAGAAAGTAAGCAAAAAAAAAGTTTGTGCTTTCTCCTTTCTCTGTCTCAGTAATTTAACTGAACCATCATAATGTAGATGAAAGAGTAAGACTAAAAGCTATATGAGGCGTTCATAAAGAGGATAAAAAGAAAGAGGAGACTCTTTTACCATTCAAGAGATGCTTTCTCTCCCTCTCTCTCGCTTTGGTAAACGGATTTAAACTAATTTGACGTGGAAGTAAATGTGGCAGCATTCAAATTTCAACAACAACAACAACATCAAAACAAGGAGAAAGTATATATATACAGTGTGTCGAATTGTCAGTGTACATGGTTTCTTATGAGAGCACTATTTCCCTAGTTTCGACATGTTAAAAGATTAAGAGCAGGTAGTTTTAAATGTT